>ML815117.1:55586-76625 GCA_009831015.1 Picea engelmannii
AAAAAACCATTTTCCCTCATGTTTGCCAATTTTTGCCTATGTTACCATGTCTTCTTCCGACGGAGATCCTGAGCAAAAGGAGACGAATTTTAAAAATAAGACAGACGTTTTTTCTCAGAATAGGCTGAGGAACAAAACCCTCTTTCATTTTTTGCAACGGGGTCACGAACAGAGAGATTCAAAGACATCTTCGAGGGCTATTTTTCCAGATTTGCCATTTTCCGTTTCAGTCCCGATATTGCAGGAGTTGTCACGGCCAGCTGGGGATGGGTTTTGCGAGACCGAAAGAGGTTTTTGTCCAACACATGTCCATATAAAATAACCTCTTTCATTTTTCTCCCAGGTGTCATCATTTAAGAGAGAACCACGTCTGATCGGACCCTTGTTTCGCAGACAAACTGTCCATTTTTCATGGCAGAAAACTCTGAATTTGGTGGGAGGGGTGGCTATTTTTGGCCGAGGCGGTTGAACCGACTCTCATAACTTGTGGAGGAGACCTATACTATTTATTGATATGATTTTAATGTAAAAATTTTGGATCTTCACGCCCTGTGGCTAGCAAGCTGTAACATTTTTGAATAGATCTGCCATTAATGAAAGAGGCACTTTACAGGATTCCTGCGCATGTTCACTGGTGATGTGATTTTCTCAGTTAAATGTTTCCTTGCTCTATAACCCCTTTGTTTTCTGAATCTAATCTTTATGAATAGCGTTATGTCTAAGGATTTATCTCTGATACCCTGATTCTGATTCTAAAGATTTCAGTGTTCATCTTCTAAATATCTTCAATTAAGAGATTCTTAAGTGCTTGTTAGTTGGAGTTATTTTCCTTATCTTTTCTTCTGATCATCATTTAAATTATTAAAGATCCAGTGAGTGTGTTATCTCGCCTTGTGAAGGATTTCTTCAGCATTTCTGGTTGTATTTCATTCCTAATTAATTACAGACCCCATAGCCCAATGGATGTGTAAGCAACCTCAACTCATTCAAAAACATTTTGACAACCAACACACCTGTTCTTTTTACCTAGCCTAATATCTGAGATTAAACAAAGCTAAATCATATAGAGAGATCCCTCTCTGAAGCTGGAAGGGCTAAATCCCAGCTTTAAAATCGGTTCTGATGTTGCCTCTGTGATTGCCTTTCAGCCTTGGGCAAATTACAGAGTGCTAACACAATCTGAGTTTTGAACTTTCTTCCGTCTTCACTGTAGACTTTCCATCCACTTTTCCTCCTTACACAAATCCTGAATAAAAAACGTCTCTCAACGAGACCCATCCGCCAACCCGCTTGCTTCTCCTTGCAACCTGCTCACGAAGGTTCTCTCCACTGCTCTTTGACTACTTCGAAGGCCTATCTTTCCTGAGCTTTCACATCTTTTGAGCTTCTTATAGAAACTCCCTGCACGCACTCCTTGTAGATGATCTTCAACCACGTTAAAGTGTTGAGGACTTCTGACCCTGCGCACTCCAGCAGCAGTAGTCTATCAATGCCTTAGCTCAAAATCGCAACTCTGAGACCTCGTCTGGCCTGCACACATCTTGCACGACTCTATCTACCTAAAACAGCTTCTGGGTGAACGGGAGTGAGAGTTAAACTGCTGAGCCTCATCAACGCACTCTATGCGGATGAATTCAACTGCACTCTATGCAGGAATCTCCTGGCTCAAACAGAGAAACAATTGAAACTCATTTCCTCATTCTCTCAGATTTCGAACCTGCCATGAAATCACATACGCATCATATAGAACATAGGCAAAACAAGAAGCAAATATGCAACAGTATAATATCAACAATACACAGAGAATAATCACAGCCATGGAACTGAATCAAAGTCTTCCTTCTATTAATTCAATCTGTACATGGGTGTTCTCCACAAGTTCTCTGCTTGCTCACTTCTTGCTCCTGGTTCTCATATGAACGCTCTGAATGCTAATATCACAATGATACAAAGGAGGGTGCCTATATTCCGTTTGCCCTCACGAAAGTAAAACTGTCTAATCTAGACTTAATTGTTTTATCTACCTGCATTAAATCTAATAAATGTCTCAGCTACCTAAGGACGAGAGCTTATCCACTCAAGGTCCGTTTACATATACAAGTGCGCTTCATCACATCAACGCTTTAATGTTTGGCGCAATATATATCAAGGTGTTTCAAAATTTCGGTGTTGGCGCTGTCCAGCTATCTTTTCTACTCCAGGCGCTGGCTCGCTTGATGAGTGAGCGATGCTCCTGCATCATACTCCTCGGCTCAAAAAATTTCATGGGATCCTGTCCATGAGCTCCTGCACAGTCTGCCCATGCTGTTGTATTGTTTCTTCTGTCTCCCAGCTGGCATCCTCCACTGGGTGATTCTTCCATTTCACCAGGTATTCAAAATACTGCTTTCTCCTGGTCTTCCTGCCTACTCTTTTTTCCAGTATGCACTCCATCTGAGGCTTTTATGCAATTGGCATCTGCTTCTGCCACTGGACTACTGGTTCCTCAATTCCAGCTTCTACTTCATCATCCCTGTATGGGTATAAATCTGAAATATTGAATATCGGAGATATCTCGATGCCCTCTGGCAACTCAAGCTCATATGCGTTCTCCCTTAACTTCTTCAGGATTCTGCACGGCCCGATCTTCTTCATCTTGAGCTTGTTATATGTTCCCCTCGGGAACCTTTCTTTCCTCAAGTGTGCCAGAACCATATCTCCAACTTCAAACTGAAGCTGCCTCTTTCTCTGATCGGCTCTGCACTTATATTCTTGATTGGATTTCTGCAGTCGCTGCCTCACCTCTGCGTGAAGTTCCTGCATTGCCTCAGCGAATTCTTCTGCATTCGCACTGCTAGTTTCAGCCTGTCCTGACTCCCTGAGCTCAGAAACTCCCCTCGGCTGTGTCCCATACAAAATTTGAAACAGGCTCTTACCTGTACTTTGATTTACGGAATCATTGTATGCGAACTCGGCCTGTGGTAATATCTGGTCCCAACTGCTATGGTTCTCTACCACAAGGCTCCTCAACAGATCTCCCAGACTTCTGTTGACCACTTCCGTCTGCCCATCTGTCTGTGGATGGTAAGATGAGCTAAATTCCATATTAGTTCCCAGCTTCTTCCATAGCGTCCTCCAAAAATGACCTATGAATTTCGTGTCCCGATCCGAGACTATGCTCCTCGGCAATCCATGCAATCTGACGATTTCTTTGAAAAACAATTTTGCGATGTGGTTTGCATCGCTGGTCTTATGACACGGAATGAAATGTGCCATCTTCGAAAACCTATCTACTACCACAAAGATGGAATCAACTCCCCACTGTGTTCTCGGCAAACCCAACACAAAATCCATACTGATGGCTTCCCATGGCCTTTCGGGTATAGGCAACGGCTGATAGAACCCTGTGTTCTATTTTCGTCCCTTTGCATGTTGACATATTCTGCACCTGTCAACAAACCTTGCTACATCTGCTCGCATGCCCGGCCAATAATACGATTCTCTCAGCTTGGCGAATTTTTTGTCATGTCCAAAATGACCTGCTAAGCCTCCGCTGTGCTTTTCCTTCATCAAATTCTCCCTGATGGAGCAATTCGGTATACATAACTGATTGCCTTTGAACAGCAATCCTTCCTGGATTATATATTCCAGCCATGGACTCTGATCCCTGAGAACTGGATTCTCAGTTGCTTCATATGTTTCTGCAAAATCTACATCACCTGCATACATATCTTTGAGATTTTCGAAACCCAATGTTTTGACCTTGAACTCCTGCAACAACAAACATTTCCTGCTCAAAGCATCAGCTACTTTGTTAGCAGTTCCTGAAATGTGCTTTATCACAAACGTGAAATTTTGCATGTACTCTACCCATTTTGCATGCTTTTGGTTCAACTTCTCCTATTGACTTACAAACTGCAATGCATGATTATCACTATACAACACAAACTCCTTGGGTATCAAGTAATGCCTCCACTTATTTAATGCATGTATGATGGCATAGAACTCTTTTTCATATGTGGAGTATTTCAGTTTCGCATCATCCAACTTCTCGCTGTAATATGCTACAGGTCTGTCATCCTGACTCAAGACCCCTCCAACAGCATATCCACTGGCATCACACTTCACCTGAAACGTCTTCTGAAAATCAGGCAACACCAAAATCGGTTGCTTTGTAATATTTCGCTTCAACAGGTTGAAGCTCCTTTTAGCCACTGTTGTCCACTGAAAAATTTTATGCCGTTTCTTCACAGTGTCCATCATTGCTGCACTAATTCCACTAAAATTCTGAATGAATTTCCTGTAGAAACTAGCCAGTCCATGAAAACTCCTTACCTCAAAAACATTTCTCGGCGATGGCCAATTCCTGATTACTTCAACCTTCTCAGGATCCATCTTTAACTCATTCGCCGAAATCACAAAACCCAAATAAATGAGTTATGTCTGCATGAATGAGCACTTCTTCAAGTTGATCAGCAGCTTCTCCTACTATAGCCTTCTCATCACAATGGCCAAGTGTCATAGATGTTCAGCCCTGGTCTTACTGAAAATCAGTATATCATCCAGGTACATGACCACAAATTTGCCAATGAATTCCCTCAGGACTTCATTCATCAACCTCATAAAAGTGCTTGGCGCGTTTGTCAACCCAAACGACATGACCAGCCATTCATACAAACCCTCGTTTGTCTTGAATGTTGTCTTCCATTCATCTCCCTCTCTCATCTGGATCTGGTGATATCCGCTCTTGAGATCAATCTTCGAAAAGAAATTTGCCCCACTCAGGCAATCCATCAGATCATCCATTCTCGACAGTGGAAATATGTATCTGATGGTGATCTTATTAATTTCTCTGGAGTCTATACACATCCTCCAGCCTCCATCCTTTTTCCGGCTTAGTACTGTCGGAACAGCACACGGACTAAGACTTTCTCTCACCAGTCCTTTGTCCTGCAGATCTTGTACCTGCCTTTTGACTTCCTCGTTCTCCTGAGGTGTCAACCTGTACGTTGCCTTGTTCGGTAAGCTTGCCATGGGTATGAGGTCGATATGGTGACTCACACTCCACATCGGTGGAAACGAACGAGGTAGTTCGTCCACGATGATATCAACGAACTCTCCCAACAGTTCCTGAATCTCCTCCGGCAAGTTGTCCACTCTTGTGCTTGTCAGAACAATTCTCGGCTTTCTGACAACAAAGAATTGTGGATCTTCATTCTTCTCCATCTCCGTGAGAAGTTCTTTTCCACTCATGAGAAGTATCGTGCTGGTTACTTCCGGCTTTACCTCTTTATCCTTTATCAGAAGCAATGTATGTGATCTCCCATCCTTCTCCAAGGTGTATGTGTTCATCCTCCCATCATGAACCACCTTTCTATCATACTGCCATGGTATACCCAATAAAACGTGACAGACATCCATGGGAATGACATCACACAGGATTTCATCCTTATATTCACCCATTTTAAATTTAACCAAGCATTGTTTCGTAACACGTACCTGGTGTCCTTTCTGCAGCCATGACACTTTGTATGGACTCGGGTGCTTGTTTGTCTCCAGTTCCAATTTCTCCACCATCTCGATCGAAACGAGATTATCGGTGCTTCCACTGTCCACTATGACCTTGCATTTACATCCCTTGGTTTTGCATGTGGTCCAGAACAGTCTGCATCTTTTCGCCGTGTCCTCCACTTCCTTCTCAGGTTTCAAGAGAAATTTGTGCACTGTCAGTGACTTCCCACTTCCAGTGTCTTCATCCTCAACATCACACCTTTGCACCTCAACGACGTGAGATTTTCCTCTGTCCATTTTCCGGTCTGGACAGTCCATGGCTTTGTGACCATCTTTCCCGCATGTAAAACATGTGATGATTCCTCCACGGCCTCTTCCTCTACCTCAGGTACGAGGAATAGTATTGGCGTCAGCATATCCGCCACCCTGCTCCATCTGCTACCTCCTCGGCTCAACATATTGCTGCCTTGGTTGTGAGGTTCCACCTCTCTCAGCCCTACCCTGAGGTTTTTGCCATTCCTCCTTGGGCTTCTGAGTTCTTTCTTGGGCAACTGCTTTGCCTCTGGGCTGACTCCTGCCTCGCCCTCGCTGTCCCTGCTTGCGGCTCAGCTTCTCTTCGGCTTTTAGAGCCATTTGGTACGCATCCTCAACTGTTCGGATGGTAACCATGCTTAATTCATCCTGAATGTCATACCTCAGACCATTCAGGTATCTTGCCACCTTTTCGTCATCACTCTCCCGATGACCAGCTCGAATGTTGAGCCTATAAAACTCCTCGATGTACTCTTTCACCATCATCAGCTTTTGTCTCAGGTTCTGCATTCGCCTGAACAAAGTGATCTGGTAATCTTTGGGGATGAACTTCACTTTCAACTTAGCGATCATCCGATCCCAGCTCTTAATCTTTTGTTTTCCCTTGGAACGTCTGTCCGCTTGCATCTCGTCCCACCATAAGGCTGAATGTCCCTTCAGCTTGGTTACCGCATGCCTTACCTTCTTGTCCTCTTCGATATCCTCATAATCGAAGTAGGTGTCGAGTGCTCGGATCCAATCCAGCAACTCTTCTGCGTTTAGACTTCCCTCATAGACGGGAATGTCCAACTTTGTCTTTGAGCTCATCCTGGCGATGGCTCGGATCAACTTCTCTGTCGAGGCATCTTCTGCTGAGACCTCTTCTGCCTCGTGTCTAGCCTCTTCTTCGACTTTGGAATCACTGAACTCTACTGCACCAGTTCCACATCTCTGCGCAGTCTCCATCTCCTCGAGCCTTGCTCGGAGATTTGGCATCTGTCGTTCCATTTCCACATTCCCTGCCGGCCTACCCCTTCTTCGGGCATCCCTGTCTTCACGATCAGGCGACTGCCTCTCTCTTCTGGGCGGCATGGTGTAATCCGCTTCTCTCTGCTACCTGAACAAAGAGAACTCTTAACCCTGCTCTGATACCACTTGATGCGCTTGTGCCTTTCGGCGACAACTCGCTCCCACCAGGACCTTCTTCCTTCTTGGCCCGAAGAACTCAAAGGTTCTTCTAATCCCCTCTCGGGAATCCTTTGTACCCACAATGACTCTTCCACTCGCGCGGTCCTCCTTTCCTTGGTTGTCGGACGATCGGCTCTCGTGACTTCGCGAGTTCAACAATTGAATGCTAGACCCTCAGATCCCCGAGGCCCGATGTCTTTGGTCAACACTGACCTTCCCTCGGCTGATCGAGACTTCATTTTTTTCACGACTTCGCGACTCACGTCACTATACCTTCGGGGTCCCAACCTCCGACATCCGAAACGCCGAGATGCTGACAAACTTGCTATCTCGCCTCTCGCTTCCTCGCCACTCGTGAGACCAATCTCTTGACCCTTCAACTTTCGAGACCCGATGTCCCGAGATCACCTGCCACGTCACCGACTATGACCCACACTATACCTGAAATTGTCGGGACTTTGCTTCTCGCGATCTCGCGATCTCCCTTTTCGAGAAGTAGGAGTCTTACCTCGCGAACTCCCGATGCATCCAATCCACAAGTCGATTCACGCTCCTTGTGATCTCGATCGAAGGCTTTTGTCCAATCTGAGCTTTGAACTTTCTTCTGTCTGCACTGTAGACTTTCTGTCCACTTTTCCTCCTTACGCAAATCCTGAATAAGAAACGTCTCTTTCTAGACCCGTCTGCCAACCCGCTTGCTTCTCCTTGCAACCTGCTCGCGAAGGTTCTCTCCACTGCTCTTCGACTACTTCGAAGGCCTATCTTTCCTGAGCTTTCACAGCTTTTGAGCTTCTTATAGAAACTCCCTGCACACACTCCTTGCAGATGATCTTCAACCACGTTAAAGTGTTGAGGACTTCTGACCCTGCGCACTCCAGCAGCAGCAGTTTATCAATGCCTTAGCTCAGAATCGCAACTCCGAGACCTCGTCTAGCCTGCGCACGTCTTGCACGGATCTATCTACCTAAAACAACTTTTGGGTGAACGGGAGTGAGAGTTAAACTGCTGAGCCTCATCAACGCACTCTATGCGGATGAATTCAACTGCACTCTATGCAGGAATCTCCTGGATCAAACAGAGAAACAATTGAAACTCATTTCCTCATTCTCTCAGATTTCGAACCTGCCGTGAAATCACATACGCAGCATATAGAACATAGGCAAAACAAGAAGAAAATATGCAACAGCATAATATCAACAATAAACAGAGAATAATCACAGCCATGGAACTGAATCAAAGTCTTCCTTCTATTAATTCAATCTGTACATGGGTGTTCTCCACAAGTTCTCTGCTTGCTCACTTCTTGCTCCTGGTTCTCATATGAATGCTCTGAATGCTAATATCACAATGATACAAAGGAGGGTGCCTATATTTTGTTTGCCCTCACGAAAGTAAAACTGTCTAATCTAGACTTAATTGTTTTATCTACCTGCATTAAATCTAATAAATGTCTCAGCTACCTAAGGACGAGAGCTTATCCGCTCAAGGTTCGTTAACATATACAAGTGCGCTTCATCACATCAACGCTTTAATGTTTGGCGCAATATATATCAAGGTGTTTCAAAATTTCAGTGCTGGCGCTGTCCAGCTGTCTTTTCTACTCCACGCGCTGGCTCACTTGATGAGTGAGCGATGCTCCTGCATCATTATTACTATTTTTTTTTTCTTAATTGAATCATCTAACTACTCATCATATTTACCCTTCGACATTTCCCCCATAATGGAATGTAAAGCACTTTGCTTCTATAGATGCAATAACACCGGCATAGATTCATCTTAATCTAGGATCTATCAAGGGCTCAGAGGGATACGGCCGAAGATTGGTCCCTCTCAGCTCTTGATAGATCCAGGGATGCCATGAATCTATGGTGGTTTAATACATTAATATTAAAGTATTATAAAATATTAAAAATATTGATATTATAAAATATATTAATATATTAAAAAACATTAATAAAAATTTTAATGATGATGATTAACATCCACTTCCAAGCATGATATCCATAACTGTTTACGACTGGATAAGAGAAAAATGATACCACCTGAAAAATGATGTCTAATGAACATGAGTTAACTTTACATTTCTACTGGATAAGAGAAAAATGATACCACCAAATATATATGTATGGACATAATTCTAAAGATCAGAGTCTTTGAGAGAAGCAATCGGGCAGTATCTTTGTCGATACAGAGAAGGAGACATTCACCACTTTTCCTCCCAAATATTGCTGGCCAACACGACTAGCGAAACTTGATGGTGTTTCGTAACTATTTGATCGTGATCTGAGGTCCCTGTCGGGCCACAAAGGAAACAACTAAAGAAATTTGTGTTTCTTTTCATCTTCTTCGGCCCGAGAACCTATCATAATATTGCATTCACCAAGGCAAAGTGTGCAAGCAACAATCCATCTGTTTTTGTTCCCCATGTTGTTGCAGATTGTAAATGTTGGTCCAGACACAAATTAAATGTAGGTCTCTACCTCTTTACGGGAGGCTAATTTTGGTGAATTTCTTTGTGACTGATCATAAGGTAAAATACATATCAAATTAAAAAATGAGCAATATATTTGAAACTGGTTTGTGTAGTTTCTTTTTAAATATTATTTAAAGAAATATTCATAACTAGGTAATAATATAGTATATAATAACTAGGTAATAATATAGTATATAATATAGGAAGCTAAACTTGTAAAAAAAACATCATTGGAAAAAAATATTTAATGTGAAAGAATATCTCTTTAACATATTTTTTAACTACTCATGTCTAATTACTTGACAAATTCTTTTGTTTATTGTTTTGATTTTTAACTACTCATGTCCAATTACTTGGTAAATTCTTTTGTTTATTGTTTTGATTTTTAACTACTCATGTCCAATTATTTGGTAAATTCTTTTGTTTATTGTTTTTAATATAAGAGTTAATATGGAGATCAAAAACCATGTGTCTCAATGCATATATAATCAATTGGACAAACGAAATACTACTTACCCTTACTGAAAAACAACCATAGCCATTGGAGGTTCCACATAATGTTAGAACAGAAGATAAACAAAGTTTAAACCAAAATGATAGGTACAATAGTATTTAAAAGAAACTCAACATAAAATACAATTTATCATTGGTTACGGAGGAACAAATTGGGTCCTTAAATCTTCACGTAATATCTTCTTGATTGAGAAAGTAATCTTGCTTCGACTCCTTTTGTTTCTTCGACTCCAATCATGAAAATAAATCTATATGTACTGGTACTAATTGAATTATTAAAATTACTAAATGTTAATATTAATAGAAATCATGAAGTAAACTACTAATAGAAAAACCTTTTACACATCAACATAGGAATCTATTTCCTCCTTGAACGATTAATAACTTCTTACATCCATATAGCAATGGAACTCCTCCAACCACTCATTTCCATGCTTAGACCAAGAGCACATGAATCAACAATAATGAGGAAAACATAGGCAACTATGATCAACAAGAACAAACCAAAGAGTGAAAAACCATGAACAAATGAATGTGCCACCCCAAACAAACCAAGGCGATGTTTAAATAGCAAGGATGTGGCCTCCCTAAGAGACTTGTGTGCCCCAAGACACAATGTTGTCTCCCGAAGAGACTCACACTCCCCCTCACCCAACGTGGGTAAAATAAATTATTTTAAAAAGGAGATAACCCCTCAGTCCCCTCTCTTGTGGAATCATGGCCTCCTATGTCCTATCATTGTTCATCTCATATCTAGCGATATATTTTTATTAATATATATTGAAGTATTACATCTCTAATAACTCCATCCCTTTCAAAATTTATGGCGCACCATCCTAAGTCATATTTACAAAATGAACTCTACTTCATAGGGATCCAAACTAAGGTGTTACATCCCCTTCCCCTTATTTTTTTCATTATCCTCAGTGTTCTTAATATAACAAATCTACTCTCTTTGGACTTTAATGTGCACAAACAGTGCATCTAATGAACATATACATAGGCACCTCGGCCTAAAAACATGCATACATAGCCACTTCATCCCAAAACATGTACAATGATCTTCAAAATTTATATTTTCGACAGTAGTTCCAACCAGTAAGCTCTCCTTCCCCGCGAGCCTACAGAACCCAAGGAGTGTACCCCCTTCTTTGATCTGCAATCTTTCAAGCTATACCACTTATGCTTAGGGCTTCAATGAACTTGGCGAGGATGTTTCAAAGTTGCAGCTCCAAGAATTCCAGCTACAACAACTCCACTGGACTTTCTTTGTTCCATGCATTTGTCATTGAGCTTGATTTGCCTCTCATTCTCTTCTTCCCTAGATTCCATCTTTAGTAGCCAACAATCTCATATGTATTACACACATACAATCATAATGAGATATCATCATAACAAATTTTCAGTCATTAATGTCAAATATATTTTACACTGGAAAACATAATCTCCCAAGCATGAGCTTCTTTCTCATAATTYKTTTGRMTCTTGTAGAAACAYGAATTGGTCATGTTTATGKACTTACATTCCTTAAATATCCAATACCATTCTCGATGCAGTTTCCTCAATTTCMACATAGCCAAATAGATTGTAAGTAATTTTAAATTATAGTTTCAAAAACTGTTTTATATAGAAAAATAAAATTTCTTAGGCATGAGGTTTCTACTCATAATGTTTGGCTCTTGCAACAACATGAATTGGTGTTCTTTATGGGCTTACATCCTTCCCATATCCAAGGCCATTTTCCCTGCAATTTTCTCAACCTTCACTCAACCCAACAAATTGTCAGTGTCTCATGTACAATGCATATTTTCATGGAAACAATTACAAAAATTCACAAAGTAATCTCATAATTGCTTACATCAATAATTCAATCACTTCCATTAATCAAACAATTAACTAAAATGAACCAATCATTATCTACATATGTATTATCAACTAATATTTTCATTACTCTTAGCCATTAATATTTTCATTACTTTGTTCCTGGCAGAGCTTTTTTGTAATCCATCATTATGTAACTATTTTAAACTATGAATTTCTTGTTCAATATCTAAAAAGTCCAGAAATGTTCTCAAATTCAAGAGTTATAAATAACCACATCATTTCAGTTTTTAGCACATTCATTACTATGCAATATAACATGTGCACGCAATCACCAAAACACAATGTTTATTTCTTTTAAATAAAAACAACTCTATCTCAGCATGCATCTCTGCAACCCTAGCACTTGCACACTTTTACAACTTACACATGCATACCTATTCAATGCACCTATGAATTGATTTCATAATGTACAAGTCATGCATGGCACCATGCTGAATTATAAGGTTTGGAAAATGCATCGACACATCATCCACACACTTCCTATTTCTTTCCTAACTACTTGGCCACCCTCCTTTTCAACTGAAACACAACACCAAAATATAGTTCTTTGTTTCTCTTCAGTGTTGGAAAAAAGGTTGCAGTCCAAACATCAATTTTAAGTAGGAAGAATATAGGATACTTGGGTGGAATGATAGCCTTCCCATATCAAATCATGTCATGTCCTTGCACAAAACTAACTTCATTGGAATTTCTTTCTACAACATGTTTATACCTCGTTATTTTCTTTGATTGTTAGTCATAACCAACACATTCCTACATGTTGTTATGTAGTATGAATACGTTATAAGTTAATGATTGTTATAAGTATCACATTCCTTCATCCTTTACCAGATAAGATGGTAAGTCATTCCAATGAATGGATTGAAAACATATAATAAAAACAAATTAAATGTTAAATTCTGAGCGAATAAATTCTTACCTAAATTCCCTTTCGTATAATACATCAAATTCATATTTATATAACTTCCATTTAATTGGTTTGATGCTACCTGATTTGTTGTTATCAATAAGAGCTATTATTCCTCCTTCACCAACTTCTTATTCCACATTCATCTTCTAGTTGTTCCTTCATATGGATGGGATCCGTATGCAACACCATCAATATTTTCAGGAATACACTAACTTCCTTGATGTTGGCACAATAGCCACCATTAGCACTCTAATACTCATATAAATAAAAATATAATACTCCTAGTCTACAACATGTTATATATACTCTTAAACATCTTCACATGTACTATTGCATATCTATCTATACTAAGAAAAGAATCCTTAGCATTCCCATGAGTTCCCAAGTTCTCTATCTTCATGCATTATATATGGATATTCAACGTCCATTTCATAGCAATTTGCACCACTTATTTCATCATGTACAACTCTCTTTGTTGTTCTTGGTTGTAGTCAAGACTATTGGATTCCTTTCCTCATTCCTGAAGTCTTATTACATATTCTTTTTAAAATAAATTTGCAAATAATGAACTATTTCACCCCTGAAATTATTATACTCATACCATGATTCCACTCCACCACTCTAATAACAAAAGGTGGAGGTACAACTTCAAAACTGTATCATTGACACTTGGAGATGATGCACCTAGAAGCCACTAGAGGCCTTCTCCAATTTTCTAAGAAAAATGAGCTTCCAAGCATAAATTATCGGTGGTCATATGTCTTCCCCTCCTCAGTAGCTTTCCAATGACTATTCCTTTGCCTCAATATAATCTCTGATATGGAATTTACGTCTCTGTGAAATCAAAAAGTTCATTCTTTTTGCACTTGTTTTTAAAGGTACAATAAATCTCATTGGCTATATTCAGTCAATTGTAGAAGAAAATATGCAAGGAACCAAGATTTATTTTATGTTTGGCACAGATTAATCATAATTGTGAACAAAACAACTTTCATATTCACAATCTATTGCTCCAGTAAAATTTTGTAACAATATGGAATCTACAACTTTTTCCTTTTACATAAATATTCATTTCTTTTTTTCTCAAAACATCTTTCTTAATCACCTCTCTAAATACAATTTTGATATCATAATCCATTTCTTCTCTTTGATATATTTCCAATGGTTTTTTTTTCTTAATTATAAGCTTAGAGAAAAAAATTATTTCCATTTGAGGTTTCTAGGAATTTCCTCCTTTTTGTTGAAGTCTTTCTATCCAACGTAGCCTCTATGTGGACCCACTCCACATGTATTGAATTCCATCACCGATCCATTGGTGTACACATGGACCTATTTTTTATTGGTCAGCTGATGTGTTGGGACATGCAATTCCTTCGATTCGACAAGTCTCCAACCAAGCACTGGGATCTAGTGGATCCCTACATCGAACACACCTAAAGGTACTCCTCGTTGTCGGTTATCTAGTTGTTCGGTCCTGAAAACCTTATCCCAATCGAGGCCTCAAATCACTAAGAAACTCTCCTCAATTGACACTCTGACCCACGCGCTTTGCCAAGGCCCTTGCAATAGATATGCACTTGCTCGGTGGTCTCGTTCTCTAGTGCTGTGAAACAATCCTAAGATTTCACTAACAAATGAATGGCCTAGATATTTCATCCCCATAGATATGGAGGCTTGGGTATAACCCTGTGTTAGAGGGAATGTATGGCCCATTCCTTTATCCTTTGACCTAGTGTTGACAACTATCCACTTCCCATTGGTTAACTAAATGACACCTGGTCTCTGGCTCTTGACATGGTATCGATGTGGCTCTGACATGGTAGATGACATGATATTGACATGACACTGATGTAGAAATGGAAACATCACACTGGCCCATCGATCACTATGGAATACTATTCCCTCCTACTTGCATTGAAGTGGTTCCAGTCCAGTCCACTGGGCCATTGGCTCACTAGGTTGCCCCCCCCCTAGGGCACTGAGCCACTTCACGCAACCATTTTCGATCCTTTGCTAATTATGATCTTTTCCACAAGCCCATTGGGGCACCAGGCAACCACATATGCTTCTATACAATCTTCTTCTATACTATTTCGGTCTGGTCCACTACTGATGAGAGATTTGGACCATCGATCTCCCCGCACACAAAATTACAACTAACTTCCTAATCGACTCTGGTTGGGTCACCAACTAGCTAGAATACCAGGCTACAGATTTCCCCATGCAAACCTTTATCTGGCTCCCATAAAATACACCCCGGTTTGATCCATCATCCCATTGGGCCATCTTCCAATCGATCCACTGGGCTTCCCATGTAAGAATCCATCCAAAAATGGATGACCCGATGTTAGTAAATTCACTGACCCATCAGGACAAAAGTTGACATTGCATGCAACTATGCATGGTTCTGTGGTTTCTTTTTCATACACAAGTAGCATAACTTTCCATTTTTCTTATAAAAAAATCATCTGACTCCCCTCTGCATGCATGTGGGATAAATAAAGGTAATTTTACATTGTATATTGACAATGGAGAACACACGTGGAGGATTGATAGACAACTGAGCGTTGATTTTTCAAATTAAAATTTGTCGATTATAATGCTCATATTGTGAAGGGGAGATTTTGTTGGAATTCTATGGCCATGGAGGTTATATTTTACATGGTATTTAAGGCCCAAAAAATAGTTTTTAACAACAAGAATCTCTCCTTTGATGTTGTCCCATGGAAATTATTTAATTCATTCAAAAAAATCTAGTTATCATTCCAGTCCATGCGATGGAATCTCGATCAGGCACATTGTTAAACTCATTGTTCTCTTCCTCTATTCTCAAACCTTTAACACAAGTAGTAATATAACTATTTCCCTCAAAAACCTTATATTCAACCTCATATTCACCAGCTAAAGTGTAAACCAATTATTAAACTCCTAAGGATCATCCCTACTCTAAGATTGAAACATCGAGTAGTTTCTCCAAACCAACGTAGTCTCCTTTTATGATATTATAAACCAGTTAACCATTCCAAGAGACATTAACTACTACATGCACAAATAACGGAAGCAAAATTGTATTGGGTCGGCTTCATGGATATCCATAGTAGTTAATTTTCATCCCAAAGGAAACTAATACAAACCACTTATGTGGTATAGCAAGCCCTTGAAGGCCCAACATTGTAACCTATAGCTTTGATACAAATATTTGACATACCCATCCACAAACAGGTTGGGTCACACTACCTCAAAATCCCCTTCTAGAATGTTCTGATATCACTTTGAGACTTAATCAATACAATAAAAATTAAATACTCTTCTTTGATACCCCTGGTAAAATACCCAGATCATCAAACCAAGGAATTTCTTCACTGCTGAAGATCTGATACCAATATTTAATTCAGGTTTACATATTGGACAGAGTTTAATTCTATTCCATTCTTTAAATCAAGAAACATGGATTCAACACATGAAATTAACAATATTCATGCAAACATCCAAGAAATGAACAATCTTCCATGAACAACAATAATCAATAAGCATGCACACGAAAATACATCTCAAAGATAAATTTACACAAAACAATATAAATTACACAAAAAACAAAGAGAGAACTTATCTTTAATTAAATATTTCACCAAATGGTTGTAAACCAAGAACATCCTAACCAATCGTATATGTTGTTGTTCTAAATCTCAACAGTAGGTCACCCCTAAGTCAGGACTACGAATCCACAAGGATGGGTCCTAGGCCAAATGTAAACACATAAAATTTAGCTAACATGCTCTTATATTTTCCAACCACATAAAATTTCCAATTTCCATCTCTCTTCCCCTTCTGCCTACACAACCCAAAGAAATGAACCCTTTTCTCTTCCATGCCATCCCTTTGATTGTTCCAATTACTTTCCAAGGCTCTAGTTCTACTAGTAAGGAAATGTCAATGTTGGAAACTCCAAGAATTCTCAGTTGTGGATAGTTCTTTAAGAACTACCATCAACATCATGCACACATGAATCCATTCCCTCCTAGAATGATAAATAAATTCTTAAAGAAATATTTAAATCATACGAGCCTCCAACCATTCGTTTCCATTCTAAGACGAGGAGCACACAAATAAACAATAATGAGGAAAAAATAGGGAACCATGATCAACAAGAATGAACCAAGGAGTGAACAACCATTAACAACAAATGAATGTACCAACCCCAAACAACCATTAGGTTGGTTTAGATAGTAAGGAAATGGTATCCCCAGGAGACTCACGTGCCCCAAGAGGTAACATTTTCTCCCCAAGCGACTCATGTGCCCCCTCACCCAACGTGGGTAACATAAATGATTAAAAAAAGGAGTTAGCACCTTAGCCCCCTCTCTCGTGGAATCATAGCCCCTTGCCTCTTTTCTTAGTTCCTATCACAGCCAACGATGTAATTTTATTAATATATATTTAAGTATTGCATTTATAGGCACTCCAACCCTTTCAAATTTAGCGGCTCACTAGCCTAAGTCATATTTCCAAAACACATTATAGTTCAGAGGGATCAAAACCAATGTCTTACATGGAGGATAGGGGGTTGGGGATGGGGGAGATTATTTGGGTGCAGGATTGGAGGGAGGGGAGGGGGACGGGGTTGGCGTAGGGGTTAAGGGAGGGGAGGGGCACAATCTTGTTAGTCGCCATCCATCCATTCAAGGTGCCATAAGAAACACATTAAGACTTCATTAACCAATTACATCCATTCAAGGTGCCATAAGGAGGTCAATAAATAAATTGAATAGAAGTCAACCTCTTGTATATCCATTGAGGGAATCAAGAAAAATCATCCTTACTTAAACATATCAATAAGGTCTCAAGTTGGCTTGTAAATTCATATAAGAAATTTAAAACACCCTACAGTAAAAATAAAGAAATCAATCAACTTACAATTTCATATAAGGGAATAAGGGAGATACAACTTATTAACCATATGCTAGGGATTCAATGCTAACTACCGTCTAGTTAAGAATAAGGAGAACTAGTCTTGTTGAAACAACAAAGGGTTTCAAATATTAAACTAAAATTTGATTTTTGGGACTCTAGGAAGATCAACTTCTTAAGTGTAGAGAAAGGGTTTCAACGCTACCTACACATTCCTTAAGGGTTACAAGGTTTAATCCATCCAACAAGGTGTCAAACTGGAAGTGAATTTTATGGTTATCCAATTTGGAGTAGAAGGATACTAACCCTCCTTTGAAAGAAATTGAACTCCAAGCATTTCCCCTACACACTCAAGAGAGAATTGAAAATGCATCCCACAACATGGTGAAGATACACATGAATTATCGATTAATGAGTTGTTTTTTATTTTAAGGGAAGGAATGATCCTTGCGCAATAGTTGCAAGGCAAGGCCCACACATAAGGCGAAAAGGGAGTACCCCGAGGAAAAACACAAGCAAAAATTCAAGAACTTAAGGCATTGTTCTTTTAAATTTAGGCATCACTTTTATTTAAGTGAAATTTTATAGGAAGGGTCAAGGAACATGGGCATTGTGCAATCCTTAGCATGCCCCAAATCCTTAGTTAGACACTAAGGGAGGATCTAATATAGCACACCCATCCTTCCAGGCATCTCGTGGGGGAGGAGATGGGGCTCACGCCCAACACTGCGTATATCAAGGTAGATTTCCACCATCAAGGGACTGCAGAAAGGAGAAGGACAATGAAGAGCTCCAATTGGCAGGGAATCCAAGAAATAACAACAATTTAAAAAATGCTAAAACAAATTTTAAAAAGGGAACAATGAGATTTCTACTTCGGACCCATTTGAGGCAGATCGCTAGAGGAAGTGTTCACCTAAGTGTTAGAGGAAATTTCGCTCTAATGAGAGAGCTCAAATAATCTCTTTAAGAATAATCTATGAGTAAGCTTCGCTAGAGTAAGTGTTCCTCTAAGATTTGGAGGAAATTTCGATCTAGTGAGAGAGCTCAAATAATCACTTTAAGAATAGTCTCTAAGTAAAGTTCGCTACATGAACTGTTCCTTTCAGCGTTGGAAGAAATTTTACGACTCCTGAGAGAGCTTGAATAAAATCACTTGAAGAATAAACTCAGAATAACATTTGCTACAGGAAGGGATTGATACTAAACAACTAAATGGTTTCTATTGACAACAAAGTCAAATTCAGAAAAGAAACCAAAGACTGCACCAAACATGACTTTCCCAAAAATTTTAATAAAATTTCGATAAGCGCTCACCCCAAGGCAATGATCAATCACAACCATACAAATAAGATATTAATGAAAATAAAAATTCCTTTGGCTGAGGGTACATCAAGGAAACAGATCAGATCTTAATCCAACCTACATTTACTTTGAGACTCCCGCCAACCCATTGCACCTTCACATTCTATCCTTTATGGGGTTGGTAGTTCGTTGAGCATCCATTGATTCAATATAGTCATAAGGGAAGGCTTATTACTACCTGAAATTATTACAATTTACCAAGAACTTGGCTGGCTATTCAAATTTCAACACTTCGATGGAAATTAAGACCCATTTTTCAAATAAATCCAATACTTTCTTGAGAATTTAAATGCCAGAAAACTAGAATTCCAGTTTCTAAATTACAATAAAACCCATCAAATATCATGACGAATCGATATCAGAATTACAATCATAGTGAATGGTGAATTTAAAAAACTCTATATGGAAAATAAAATATTAACACAACTAGAAATACAACTCAGATAAGAATATCGTAACAGAAGACAACGTAGGCAAGATGCTCTTCCACTAAGGCGCTCCTTCTGACCTCCCACTTGCTAATCGTTGAGACTTCAGTGGTACCTCCCATTCAATGTTAGGGGTACTCTTCTTCCCCCTTATCCCTCCGAGACACAAAGGGGACAGACACACAAAACCATAATCCTCTATCTCCTAGATTTCCTCGCAAGGTAGAGCCACCACTCTCTCTCAAGATGGGTATCCCAACTCTCACAAGTAAAACTAGTCAAAATGATTCGACAACATAACTTTACCAATAACCCGTGTGATCCATTTCCCTAGTTTACCATTTTCTTTATAGGAATTTCATAAATTAAACATCCCCATTTGCATAATTAATTCACTTTTTAATTAGGTAGATTAGAATTATTTCCCCCTTACACTTGTCACCCTTTCCCCAAGTTGCACAAGTAATTCCAAAATTTATTTGAATTAAATTTAATTTCCCTCACCTTTCCTAAAAGTGCTCCTTAAATCACTCCTAGTTTTCTCTTTATTCTCCATATTCACATTTAATGACTGACGCCTTACTAATTTTGAATTGAGTTAAAATAGGATTCTTCGCTAGTTAGACTAGTGTTAACTAGACCCTTGATACCTTTCTATGCATACACATTCTTTCATGTTTATTTCTTTCTTATTTTAAAAACGCATTCTTACATTTTCTTGCACACATGTGTATTATGTCAATCTTTAAATGTAATTCACCCCATTTTAATTATTAACTTATTTTACTTCATTGATCCGAAATCGGATCCAGAAGCCTGACAGGGCTTGAAAAATGCTCAAAAATGAAAGTGCTCAGAATCTGACTAAACCAACTCCATTGTGTCTGTCTCGTATTTCCGATTCTGGCGGTATATTTACTTTGTCAAACGGGCTTCGTATGTGAAAGTTATCGCGTTTTGATCGGAAGCCCAAACAGGTAAAAAGTCAAAGGTCAACTGGTCAAAAAGTCAACGCTGATGACATCAGCATGCTAACTATGAAGGAGATGATGTGGCACTCTCTAGCTGATAGTGATTGGGTAGGTTCTCTGACAGGGAAGACATGTAGCAGGCAAGTGGACTAGTCTATGGTTGACAAGTGGCATTAATCCGTCGAATGGGGAGATGCCACGTGGCCCAGTCATGAGCAGCCACGTGGCACCCAGTCATTAGTTGAAGTGGCATGTTTCAAAACATTGTTTGGGGTCCATGGGATTTGAACCCATGACCAACACCAAGCCCAACACCTTAAGAAACGGTCTTTTGCCAATACACCAAATTAATTTTTATGTTATGAAACCCACATTATGAAATATATTGCAAAGTATTGAATGGAGAGGGGCCAGCGCTTAGCCCTTTGGGGATAGCGCTTGGACATATGAACCCATATGGACCTGTCAAGGGGGCGCGCGCTGGGAAAAAGGGGGCTTATGCCCAAATATAACTATAAAGTGGGTTTTATAACCAATTTTTGGGTTTTAATGGTAATTAAGCCTATTTTTAATGGTTTTTGGGAGTTATTGGGTAGTTTTGGAGCCTAAATTTTGGGA
>ML815117.1:77841-91761 GCA_009831015.1 Picea engelmannii
TAGATAGATATGTTTATACTTTGTACTTATGATGAATCTGGATGCTAGATATGACCTCTGTGAACTTGGTTAGTGGTTGAATCTGTTAGATCTGATCTAATTCCTTATGCTAAGTTCTTAGATACATTAGATCTGGGTGAATGTTGCGATGCTTTGTTTTATCTGCAGAGTAGATATTGGTTAGATATTGATGAAGGATTACTGGTAAGTGCTCTGTTAAATAATAGGATCACAGATCTGTGTCCCAGCTAAGGTTGTAGACATCTGATTCCTTCAACCACCCTTTCCTCTACCTTGGGTGAGACTTCATCTGCTTCGCAGGTGTTGTTGAAAGGGTCGGTATTTAGGGTTTTTTTGGTGCGTTGTCATAGCATTGAACCCTGGGTCTGCCCCTGTGCCAACAAATGGTTCCTTTGTCAGGACTGAAACAGTGATTGCTGGGAACTGAGGAAGAAGAATCTTGGTGCGAAGATCCGACCTGAAATTGTGAAAGCTTTGTGTGCAGATTTGTCGCTCTAGTGCGCAGTATTCTACTCGATTTGTGAAGCTCTGTGCTAAGAAAATAAGTCGGATCTGGAGAAAAGAGGTAAGATCTGGAAGCTTGTGCCCCGACAAAGGTAAAAGTGAGACTAAAGAGGTAAGATTTGCAAACTCTATGCTCTGATAGAGGTAAGAATAGTAAAAAAAAATTGATCCGGAAGCTTTGTTCTCTGTTGAAGATAAGATTAGTGAAAATTTTTGTTTCTAAAGTATGAATCTAGGCATGCTTGATAAGATTTGTCCTAGCTTAAAAAGTAGGGAACTAATAGATGAAAGAAGGTTTGATATATGTAGATCTAATAATAATAGTGAAAGATATGTTATACCTATGCATAGAAAGAATATTTGGACTAACAAGTGGATGTAGGATCCTAGAAAGAATTTTTTGCAGGATAGATACCATGATCCTGGTGCGCAGTTAAGGAAAGTTTGGGGATCATTTAAAAGAAAGAGAGGATTAACCCTATGTTACAATTGCAGAAAACCAAGACATCTTGCTAAGGAATTCCCTGGAAAAAGACCTAGTTGTCTTTGTTGTAAAGATATGGACCATGAAGTATTGGATTGCCCTAGAATGGTTGCTAAAGATAAAAGAATGAATCTAAACCAAGAAAACCCTAAGGCAGATCCAGAAACTAAGGTTATGGAAGAATCCCAAAAAGAATCAAAGAAATTATTGTTACAGATGAGAGAAACCATGAATGACCACCAACATGTCAAATTATCAGAGATCTTCAAATAAAAAGAATGCATTGAAGCAAGATTAGGAGACTTTGACGTTGACTGTGTTCTGGATAAGGAAAAACAGGTGAATGTTATGAAAAAAAAAACTTGGGAACTTTTAGGGAAGCCTGCTATGGTTCCTTCACTAGGAGGAATAGGATTATTCAGAGGAAAATAGATAACCCTATGTGGGAATCTTGCTCAAATACCTATGAATGTCAATGGAACTACGACAGAAGAAGATTTTGAGATCATTAAATTTATTGAGGACAACGCCCCATTTACCATGTTACTAGGAAAACCTTGGATTGAAAGAGATCAGGCCAGAAGAAAGGAAGAAGAAGAAGCTTTAGCACAGAAGAAGCAAGAGTTAAAAGATTTTACAACTAAAAGGATTGCACACTTTATTAAAGAACAGGAGAAGAGATCACAACTATTTAACAACAACGATGTAGATATCAATGTTGAAAGAACACTAAAGGACCCATAGAAGACTGAAATACCTATCCCAGATAAAAAATAAGTATTACCCTTGAATCCTAGGAAAGAATCTCAAAAGTGCAAAGTCACTCTGTCAAAAGAAGATAAGAACCAGAATGGGAAAAGGAATACCGAGACGAAGCTCACTAGAAAGAAGGCTAGAAAACTAATTAAGTAGAGAGCTAAGATCGAAAAGTTGCAGAAAGATCCAGAACAAACCTCGCAGAAGGAAAATTTGCAAAATTGGTGCTTCGTCGGGATATCAAAACAGCATCACATGGCACTTCGCCATGGCGAAGCAATATAGTCGTTGGGGATGATATAACCGTTTGACTGACCCTCCAAATGGGTAGAAAGGAATTTATGGTTTTCCATCAGACCGTTGGGACCATGCCATAATGGACAGAACCGAGTTCATGAAGGCTTCATACCCATTGCAAGCGACCAGTTATCGAGTTACCTATTTATCACGTCGCGTCATTCACTGAGAACACTTTTTCTAACCAATAATTTGAGACCGCATACTAAGTTGATCATGAAAAGTGATCATCGCATTGTTTCCATCTATTCCATTGCAGTGTCTAAGTTAATCTGAACCCAATCTAGTTAATCCCGAGTGCATATGTCCGAGGAGCTCAACGCAGTTGAAGAATTTGTGACAGAAGTACTCCTTCACCTGATGACTGAAAGAGTCATGTCGGAGAGAGGATTATTTGTAGGTGTATAGGATTCATCCACAAGAACAATGAAAGCATATTCATTGACTGCTCGCAGAGCCGGACCATCCTGACCTTCAGATGAAAAGCAAACCAAGCACAAGGATGATCTAGTGAATGCCAAATTGATCTCGACTATATTACCCACCTACATACCACCTCTGAGCGGCGCAGTAAATCAAGATAGTGTGCCCAGATATTTTGAGTACACCTTGGTCACTACAAACCTCCTGAAGGGGATCCATGCAGTTCGAGCAGACCAAGACAAGATTGCAGCGTTGAAGTTTAGTGACTTCAACCTCGGTGACCAAAAAAGTATATAACATGATTGCCCCACATAATTACCTGACCATAACGAAGGGGAAGAATTAAAATATAATCCCCCAGAAGTGGACCCATAACCTCGTGCAATCCACCCTACTAAATGTCATGAAGATCCCACACTTCGAAAAACACCAGGAGGTGAATGCCTATGTCAAGCTATTGCTTTCTTATTACCATGGTGGCTATTTGTGGCTAGACCATTGTATCACAGTTGATCCGACACTGATCAATTGGATCATAGGGTTGAGTATGCAGGGACCTAATCCACATGATTTGTATCGAGGAAATGCCATGGATCACGTTCTAGCATAGAAGATCAAGGACACCTATAGAGATGTCGAGAAGGGGACACAAGGCTACAAGGTAGATTCTATCTACAGTGGCACAATGCACCTCGCCTATCAGTTGATTGCAGGGAATTTAGTAAGAAAGAACCGACCTACCCAAGTCACTGGCTTTGTAGTCGACCTCCCAAGGAAGTGCACGGAAGGCCTACAAATGAACTGGGTGAAGTACCTAGTGAATCAATTGGAACTTGACTACAGAGAAGCACAAGATCAAGGTTACGAATTCCATTCTAGTTGGATTTTGATCCTTATCACATTCATCGCCTGGGAGATGCCGGAAGGTGAAACCTTCCCCAACATCGAGCCATTTGAGCCGCCAGTCGTGAAGTTCAGTGCACTTTGGTATTCCAGCGATATGAAAAAACAGTGGTAGCCAAATTTTGTTTTTCATACCTACTACAATCAACTGAAGAGAGCCATCCAATCCGAGCCTCACATGACTTTGAACACTCTACACTGGTTCCGGCCTTTGATGAATTTCAATGCATATTGAAATTTCATTTATATTACAGCGTGCGCTGATGAACATAAGAAACAACTCCAGTCCTACTACAAGATGACGGAGGAGGAACTTGAGGAGATTACTAAGGAATGGTCCGCTAACCTCCTTATCCCCGCCAACCCCACCGAGATATCTGACATTGACATCCCAGAAACTACCCAAGATACACCCAGACCAAGTAGGACAAAGAAGACCAAAGAGGTACAAGGATTAGACAGTGCATCCGTGAAGACTACTTCCATATCACCAGAGCAAGGAGGTGATGGCAAAGATTTAGATGACAAAGAATTCGAACAGAAGTAAGGAGACGAGGTTGATCCTCTGAAGAATAGGAAGGGTTCACCTCTGAAACCTTCTTCTCGGAAGAAATCAAAAGCCTCCATGACCAATATGCAGACTATCCTCACCTCTAACGACTTCAACTTCCTCATAGCAGCCCTGAACGATGCTTCGATGGAAATAGCAGAAAAACAAGAGGCCAAGCAGGAAGCAATGTATGATAGGATTGAAATTGAACTCTGAGGGGTACAACAGGCACTACAGTCCAACCGTGCAATCTCCACCATTCCTTTGCCATTGGGAACACCAGAGTTGGGAGACGAGCAAACCCAACTCCATCGATTAGTTGATACAGTCGAAGCTTGCCTTCGACGAGCACAAGAGGAAACAGAACAAGCCACCTAGGATTTGATGCAAGTACAAGGAGTACTTGTAGAACAATGTCGAGCTACAGAATAGGAAAATATTACCTCCAAGCGAAGTTCGACGAAGGAAAATCACAGCTACAGCAAGGAAAAGAACAGTTGCTCACCGAGTAGCTCGAAGTAAAGGAAGCAGTCAACATAGTACTTCACTCTGTGATAGTCATAAAAATAAAGGTAGAAGATCAAGTTACACAGCAAGTAGATCATATTGAAGAAGTGATCTAGCAGCTACAACAACGCATTGCAGACTTAGAACTATGCACAGTGCCTGAGACCCCATAGGATGTGAAGGACCAAAGAGAAGCAACTGCCAGGAGTGCAGTTGAGAGACTAAAGGCCCTTGCTATGGAATACAAGAAGCTGAGTGATCACAGTGCCCTAACATATGAGAAACTCATTGAGAGTCTAGAACTAAGAGCATTGGAGTCGCAACTCCAAGAGGCAAAGTATCAAACTGAAACGATACAGGCACAGTTGAAGCTCCTGTCAGTTGTGGAAAGAATGAAGAGATATCAAGAGAAACACACCACCCAGCAGCAGATTCATGCTATTTAGAGCAGAGTTATGGAAGTAACTCAGAGACTCCAACCCATGCAAGATAAGGCCTACCAATTGTTCACAGAAGTTGAAGGCCGAGGAGTATAAATAGATCAGGTTGTTAATACAGTTGAACAACGTCTGGAAGGAACTGTGAATGATGGAGTCATCCAAGAGTTTGTTGAACATGAGGTCATAGCACAACAACAAGTAGAAGCAACTTGATCCAAGCACAAGGATTTTGAAGAAAAAATTCCTACATCGAAGTGACTCGAGATGAGTCACAGGTGAGTGTTGGGGGCATGTTGGCCCTCGACCAAGTTTTGAGAGATCCTTGGTCAAGTTTGACCATTTTGGACTTCAACAGCCTGTCAAAGGTGGAGCACAAGACGAAGAAGAGATTGTGGGATCTTCGCCCCTTTTTGGTCCTTTTTGGGATTTAGGAATTTGTAATGGGTATGGCATGTCGGCCCATAGATTTACCCATGTTTAGGCCTATTTTGTAAAGTATAAATATATGTCTAGGTGATAGAAGAAGGAGGGGAGAAGAGGCATCTATGTGATGTTGTTCTAAGTGCAAGTGTGGCTTGTAAATGCTTTGTGGATACTGTGAGAGACTTGCAGAGCTATGTGCAAATGGTTGTAATAGACTGTGAAGGGATTTGTGTTGTAACACAAGGAAGGAGGATCTAGCGAGTTGCGCAGATCTCCTGTCCTATGCGAAGTAAGGTTTTTGTGGCTCTGTGCATGTATCTGATTGAAGAAGATAATAAAGAAGAAGAGTTGGTGGACGTAGCCCCAGGGTGGGGGTGAACCACGTATATGTTGTGTTTCTTTTCTTTGTGCGATGTGTTGGTGTACTTATGTGTTATATTCTAAGTGCTTGACATAGATAGATAGATAGATATGTTTATACTTTGATCTTATCATGAATTTGGATGCTAGATCTAACCTCTGTGAACTTTCTTAGTGCTTGAATTTGTTATATCTGATATAATTCCTTATGCTAAATGCTTAGATACATTAGATCTGGGTGAAGGCTGCTATGCTCTAGTTTATCTATGGAGTAGATATTTGTTAGATATTGATGAAGGATTACTATTGAGTGCTCTGTTAAATACTAGGATCACAGATCTGTGTCCCAGCTAAGGTTGCATACATCTGAGTCCTACAACCACCCCTTCCTCTACCTTGGGTGAGACTTCATCTTCTTCGCAGGTGTTGCCGAAAGGGCCAGTAGTTAGGGTTTTGTTGGTGCGTTGTTGTAGCATTGAACCCTGGGTTTTCCCCTGTGCCAACATCACCTATCAATACATATATATCAAATAAAATTGAATCACAACCATCAACATCATCATAAAAATCCATAAGTGAAATATATAACCATGTACTATAACCGGATCACTTGCACGCAAGTGTCCTTAAAGAATAAGTCGATAACATGTGCTTGCAAGAGAGAGATGTTACAATACACCTTTGACCAACCATTTCAATTTAACTAAGGAAATGTGTCCCAAGAAACATGAGGAGATAGAATACATGTCTAGGGTCCCTTATTCATCAACAATAGGCAACTTGTTGTATGTGATGATTTGCACAAGATCATATATTGCACATGTAGTGGGAGTTGTCAGAAGGTATATGAACAATCCAAGTAAAGAACATTGGGAGACAATAAAGTGGATTCTTAGGTATTTAAGAGGTACTTCTACTCATGCATTATGTTATGGAGGTTCAGACACTGTTCTACGGGGATATGTTGATTCATATATGGTAGGTGATAAAGATAGCATGAGGATCACCACAGGGTATGTTTTTACTATAGGTGGAACAACAGTAAGTTGGATTTCAAAACTGCAAAAGGTTGTTGCACTTTCAACAATATAAGAAGAGTATGTTGTTGCTACAGAGGCTAGTAAAGAAATGATTTGGTTATAGATATTTATGGAGGAATTGGGAAATAAGCAAGAGAATAGGAGGTTGTACTATGAGAGTGTTATGCAGGAGCATCGCCAACAAAGCACAAGCGGAGGATAGATGGATACGCACTAGCACGCATTTTGAAGACGTTTGAAATTTGAAAGATGAAACATTAATGTAATAACTGGGAGGACTTAATTGTTCTTAAATGTTTTGGGGATTGTAATGCATATATTCAGTGTTGCTCTCATCTGCCGGTTGGAGTCATTTAATGTAATAAATGTAAAGATAGATTAGAGTTGTAGGAGGGAAAACTCAAGAAATCTCCCTCGTATGTATTGTATAATTCTCAATTGCAAGAGTAGAATTTGTAGAGAAAGAGAGCATAGGAGAGAAGAGAAGAACAAATAATGTGGAAGTTGCTTGAGAAAATAGTTGTTGCTATAGAAAACCATGTACAGAAGCACTTGAATTAATATAAGAATGCTTTGATTCAAGGTCATGGTGTTGCTATGGTTATTGTTTGCATCTATCGAATGGTATGTTTACAGGTTGCTTATATGCTCTATTATGCATTAGTTTCAATGATTTATGTGTATGATTTCATGTTGAATGGATGAAGTCTATGAGAGGGAGAGTATAATTTTCAATTTCTTCTCATCCTGAGAATTCCTGCAAGGAGCGCAATGAAGGTCCGCAAGGGGTGTGTTGACAATATTTTGAGTTTTACCTCAGAAAATATCAGGAGAGATAGAGTTGTTCTTATACCAACAGAAGTGGAAGTATAGCACAAAGTCGTGCAAGGTGTGCACAGGATAGGTTTAGGTATTAGAATATTCCAACCAAGTGAGAGGTTGAAGAAATTATGTCGCAAGGAGCACGCAGAGTTGGAGTGTTTGGAATCAATTGTTATTATAGTGGATTTGTCATGTTGAGTTAAGAACCAAGAAACCAATGTCCTAGTTAAGAATGTCAAACAATTGCATTTAATTAAATCTATTCAAGCAATTATAATTATTATTTTTAATTGAGTCATCTAACTATTCATCATATTCTCAACATCTCCTCCATAATGGGCTGCAATAACATTGCGGACTTTACTTTTATAATAATAATTAATATTTTTAATTATGGGTTGTAAAGCACTTCATTGCTATAGATGCAATAATTGTAGTCTTACTTTTATAATTATTGTTATTACTACTATTATTATTTTTAATTGAGTCATCTAACTACTCATCATATTTATGCCTCAACATCTCTCCTCATCATATTTACGCCTCACCATCTCTCCCATAATGCAATAACACCGCATAGATTCATCTTAACCTTGGATCTATCAAGGGCCCAAAGGGATACCTCCGGAAATTGATCCCTCTCAGCTCTTGATAAATCCAAGGTTACCATGAATCTATGGTAATTTAATACATCAATATTAAAATATTAAATAATATTCATATTATAAAATATAATATTAAAGTATTAAAAATATTAATATTATAAAATATATTAATTCCATTTTACTTACGTGGGAGTATGTCGCAACATACTTACTGCTTTCTGGTGCATTCACTTATCCAAGCATGACATCTAGAACTGTTTACGACTGGATAAGAGAAAAATGATACCACCAGGTATATATGTGTGGACATAATTCTAAAGATCAGAGTCTTTGAGAGAAGTAATAGGGAAGTATCTGTGCCGGTACAGACAAGGAGCCATTCACCACTTTTCCTCCCAAATATTGTTGGAAAAAAATATTTAATGTGAAAGAATATCTCTTTAACATATTTTTTAACTTCTCATGTCCAATTACTTGGTAAATTCTTTTGTTTATTGTTTTGAATATAAGAGTTAATATGGAGATCAAAAACCATGTGTCTCAATGCATAACTAACAGTAAGATCCATAAAAACTAAACTAATATACATTATCAATTTAAACAAAACAAATAATTTAATGTAAACATTTTATAAATCCACTAATATTCAAAATTCATAATTATAATCAATTGGACAAATGAAATATTGCTTTCCCTTACTGAAAAACAACCATAGCCATTGGAGGTTCCACATAATGTTAGAACAGAAGATAAACAAAGTTTAAACCAAAATGATAGGTATAACAGTATTTAAAAGAAACTCAACATAAAATACACTTTATCATTGGTTACGGAGGAACAAATTGGGTCCTTAAATCTTCCTGTAATATCTTCTTGATTGAGAAAGTAATCTTGCTTTGACTCCTTTTGTTTATTCTACAACAATCATGAAAATAAATCTATATGTACTGGTACTAATTGAATTATTAAAATTACTAGATGATAATATTAATAGAAATCATGAAGTAAAATACTAATAAAAAAAAAATTACACATCAACATAGGAATCTATTTCCTCCTTGAATGATTAATAACTTCTTACATCCATATAGAAATGGAACTCCTCCTCCAACCACTCAATTCCATGCTTATACCAAGAGCACATGAATCAACAATAATGATGAAAACATAGGCAACTATGATCAACAAGAACGAACCAAGGAGTGAAAAACCATGAACAAATGAATGTGCCACCCCAAACAAACCAAGGTGAAGTTTAAATAGCAAGGATGTGGCCTCCCTAAAAGACTTGTGTGCCCCAAGACACAATGTTGTCTCCTGAAGAGACTCACACTCCCCCTCACCCAACGTGGGTAAAATAAATTATTTTAAAAAGGAGATAACCCCTCAGTCCCCTATGATTTTAAAAAGGAGATAACCCCTCAGTCCCCTCTCTCATGGAATCATGGCCTCCTATGTCCTATCATTGTTCGTCTCATATCTAGAAATATACTTTTATTAATATATATTGAAGTATTAAATCTCTAATAACTCCATCCCTTTCAAAATTTCTGGCTCACCATCCTAAGTCATATTTACAAAATGAATTCTACTTCATAGGGATCCAAACTGAGGTGTTACATCCCCTTCCCCTTTTTTTTAATCATTGTCTTCGGTGTTCTTAATATAAAAAATCTACTCCCTTTGGGCTTTAATGTGCACAAACAGTCCATCTAATGATCATATACATAGGCACCTCAGCCTAAAAACATGCATACATAGCCACTTCATCCCAAAACATCTACAATGATCTTCAAAATTTATATTTTCGACAGTAGTTCCAACCAGTAAGATCTCCTTCCCCGTGAGCCTAAAAAACCCAAGGAGTGTACCCCCTTCTTTGATCTGCAATCTTTCAAGTTGTACCACTTATGTTTAGGGTTGCAATGAACTTAGCGAGGATGTTTCAAAGTTGCAGCTCCAAGAATTCCAGCTACAACAACTCCATTGGACTTTCTTTGTTCCATGCATTTGTCATTGAGCTTGATTTACCTCTCATTCTATTCTTCCCTAGATTCCATCTTTAGTAGCCAACAATATCATATGTATTACACACATACAATCATAATGAGATATCATCATAACAAATTTTCAGTCATTAATGTCAAATATATTTTACACTGGAAAACATAATCTCCCAAGCATGAGCTTCTTTCTCATAATTTGTTTGGCTCTTGTAGAAACATGAATTGGTCATGTTTATGGACTTACATTCCTTAAATATACAATACCATTCTCGATGCAGTTTCCTCAATTTCCACATAGCCAAATAGATTGTAAGTAATTTTAAATTACAGTTTCAAAAACTGTTTTATATAGAAAAATAAAATTTCTTAGGAATGAGGTTTCTACTCATAATGTTTGGCTCTTGCAACAACATGAATTGGCCTTATTTATGGGCTTACGTCCTTCCCATATCCAAGGCCATTTTCCCTGCAATTTTCTCAACCTTCACTCAACCCAACAAATTGTTAGTGTCTCACGTACAATGCATATTTTCATGGAAACAATTACAAAAATTCACAAAGTAATCTCATAATTGATTACATCAATAATTCAATCACTTCCATTAATCAAACAATTAGCTAAAATGAACCCATCATTCTCTACATATGTATTATCAACTAATATTTTCATTCTCTTAGCCATTAATATTTTCATTACTCTGTTCCTAGCAGACCTTTTTTGTAATCCATCATTATGTAACTATTTTAAACTATGAATTTCTTGTTCAATATCTAACAAGTCCAGAATTTTTCTCAAATTCAAGAGTTATAAATAACCACATCATTTCAGTTGTTAGAACATTCATTACTATGCAATATAACATGTGCACACAATCACCAAACCACAATGTTTATTTCCTTTAAATAAAAACAACTCTATCTTAGCATGCATCTCTGCAACCCTAGCACTTGCACACTTTTAAAACCTACACATGCATACCTATTCAATGCACCTATGCATTGATTTCATAATGTACAAGTCATGCATGGAACCATGCTGAATTATAAGGTTTGGAAAATGCATCGACACATCATCCACACACTTCCTATTGCTTTCCTAACTATTCGTCACCCTCCTTTTCAACTGAAACACAACACCACAATATAGTTCTTTGTTTCTCTTCACTGTTGGAAAAAAGGTTGCATTCCAAACATTAATTGTAAGTAGGAATAATATAGGATACTTGGGTGGAATGATAGCCTTCCCATATCAAATCATGTCATGTCCTTACACAAAACTAACTTCATTGGAATTTATTTCTACAACATGTTTATACCTCATTATTTTCTTTGATTATTAGTCATAACCAACACATTCCTACATGTTGTTATGTAGTATGAATCTGTTATAAGTTAATGATTGTTATAAGTATCACATTCCTTCATCCTTTACCATATAAGATGGTAAGTCATTCCAATGAACGGATTGAAAACATATAATAAAATCACTTTAAATGTTAAATTCTGAGTGAATAAATTTTACCTAAATTCCCTTTCGTATAATACATCAAATTCATACTTATATAACTTCCACTTAATTGGTTTGATGCTACCTTATTTGTTGGTATCAATAGGAGATATTATTCCTCCTTCACCAACTTCTTATTCCACATTCATCTTCTAGTTGTTCCTTCATATGGATGGGATATGTATGCAACACCATCAATATTTTCAGGAATACACTAACTTCCTTGATGTTGGCACAATAGCCACCATTAGCACTCTAATACTCATATAAATAAAAATATAATACTCCTAGTATACAACATGTTATATATACTCTTAAACATCTTCACATGTACTACTGCATATCTATCTATACTAAGAAAATAATCCTTAGCATTCCCATGAGTTCCTAAGTTCTCTATATTCATGCATTATATATGGATATTCAACATCCATTTCATAGAAATTTTCACCACTTATTTCATCATGTACAACTCCCTTTGTTTTTCTTGGTTGTACTCAAGACTATTGGATTCTTTTCCTCATTCCTGAAGTCTTATTACATATTCTTTTTAAAATAAATTTGCAAATAATGCACTATTTCACCCCTAAAATTATTATACTCGTACCATGATTCCACTCCACCACTCTAATAACAAAAGGTGGAGGTACTACTTCAAAACCATATCATTGACACCTGGAGATGATGCACCTAGAAGCCACTAGAGGCCTTCTCCAATTTTATAAGAAAAATGAGCTTCCAATCACAAAATATGGGTGGTCATATGTCTTCCCCTCCTCAGTAGCTTTCTAATGACTATTCCTTTGCCTCGATCTGATCTCTGAAATGGAATTTATGTCTCTGTGAAATCAAAAAGTTCATTCTTTTTGCACCTATTTTTAAAGGTACAATAAATCTCATTGGCTATATTCAGTCAACTGTAGAAGAAAATATGCAAGGAACCAAGATTTTTTTTATGTTTGGCACAGATTAATCATAATTGTGAACACAACAATTTTTATATTCACAATCTGTTGCTCCAATAAAATTTTGTAACAATATGGAATCTATAACTTTTTCCTTTTACATAAATATTAATTTCTTTTTTTCTCAAAACATCCTTCTCAATCACCTCTCTAAATCCAATTGTGATATCATAATTCATTTCTTATCTTTGATATATTTCCAACGTAACCTCTGCATGGACCCACTCCACATGTATTGAATGACATCATTGATCCATTAGTGTGTAAATGGACCTATTTTTTATTGGTCAACTAATTTGTTGGGACATACAATTACTTCGATGTGACAAGTCTCCAACCAAGCACTGGGATCTAGTGGATCCCTACACCGAACACAGCTAAAGGTACTCCTGGTTGTCGGTTATCTGGTTGTTCGGTCCCGAAAACCATATCCCAATCAAGGCCTCAACTCATTGAGAAACTCTCCTCAATCGACACTCCGACCCACATGCTTCACCAAGGCCCTTGCAATAGATATGCACCTGCTCAGTGGTCTCGTTCCTTGGTGCCGTGAAACTATCCTAAGATTTCACTAACAAATGAATGGCCTAGATATCTCATCCCCACAGATTTGGAGGCTTGGGTATAACCCTATGTTAGAGGGAATGTATGGCCCATTCCTTCATCCTCTGACCTAGTGTTGACACCTATCCACTTCCCATTGGTTAACTAAATGACAACTAGTCTCTAGCTCTTGACATGGTATTGATGTGGCTCTAACATGGTAGATGACACGAAATTGATATGACACTGATGTAGAAATGGAAACATCACACTAGCCCATCGATCACTATGGAATACTATTCCCTCCTACTTCCATTGAAGTGCTTCCAGTCCACTCCACTGGGCCACTGGCTCACCAGGTTGCCTACCCCCCTGGGGAACTAAGCCACTTCGCGCAACCATTTTCGATCCTCTGCTAATTCTGATCTTGTCCACAAGCCCACTAGGGCACTAGGAAACCACATATGCTTCTGTAACGAACCGCCTCGTTATGAAACCGTTCGAGTGATAAGTGCAATTTTTTTTTGTTGTGTGTAAGGTGTGTGCGCGCGTGTGGAAGTAACAACATACTTAACTCTACGTCGCCACTCGACGACCAACAAGACGCAACCACGATGAAATTAAAACTGACCCTAAATACAACTGACCTCCCGCCCGTCCTGCCCTGCAAGGTTAGGACCTCCAAGACACATAAGCAACGCTCAAGCCCGGTTTCCCATCGTCTTTAACCATTTAAGGTCTCAGGGCTGGCGACTGTTCTGAGG
>ML815118.1:22545-42101 GCA_009831015.1 Picea engelmannii
ACTTACCATAGTATTGAAGGCATTCAAATGCTCTGCCACCGAGTCTCCATCTCTCATCCTCAAGTTATACAGCTTCTTTCTTAGGAATAGTTTATTTACCAGGGACTTAGACTGATACAACTTCCCCAACTTTTCCCATAAATATTTGGTTATAGCTTCCTCAGACACATTCAGTAATACTGAATCGGAGAGACACAGTCGAATTGTGCTCTTTGCCTTTTGATTCGTCTTTTTCCAGTCATCTGCAGAAGTTCCTGTAGGTGTCGTACCTGTATCTACTGCGATCCACTGATCTCTTTCCACCAAAAGATCTTCCATCTTGAGCTTCCACAGCTCAAAGATTTTCCCATTAAACTTCTCGATCTCCATCTTCGAATTGTTTGCCATTTCTTTTCACCTGAAAAATAATACCACAGATATCCCACTGTAACAAGGCTTATCACAGTCCCGAGCCAAACCCTTGATGACAAAGGCATCCCCTTGAAGCCAATAAAGCTCTGATACCAAATGTAAATTCTAACCTTGTACAATATCTACTGCAAACTGATATTCAGAAAAGAACAAAAAAGATACAATGGCAAATACAAACATTATACAGAGATTTTTCACCTGGAAACCCAAACCGGGAAAAACCAGCATATATTATATTCATATATTGTGTTACATTGTTTACAATACAATATACATATAGGAGCCAGCGACATCCAAAACCCTAACCCAATGACCTGGATTATTCCAAAACCCTAATTCCTTAACTGGAAATAGAAAACCATCGGCAAAAAACCATGTGCCTAAAAACCACCTAATATCATGTGGTCCCGGAAATATGTTGTCCCGGTAATATGTCGTCCCAAAAATATGTCGTCCCGGCGGAAATATGTCGTCCCGAAAAAAAAAATTCGGGGGCGCTGCCCCTGAACCCCTGCACCCCCCTGCACGCTCAGCGCAGACGCTCAGACACTACTACTCGTGAAAAGAATATAACACATACCCAACAGAATATCTACAGGTGACTGAGGTAACCAAATGATATATAAGTCGAATTTCAGAGAGAAGGTGAAGTAAAGAATACCAAAATTCAAGGGAGGATAAATTATTTTGATGATGTTTTCTAAGGTATGTTATTTACATGTCATCTCACCATTTTCACAATAACGTTTTTTCTAGAATGATTCAGACCGTAAAATTTATAGGCCATTGATAAACATATCCAATTAGTTGTGGTACAAATGTCATCTTGTGGGTCGTTGTATTTTTGGAGTTACACTCTGTGGAAAATAGGGTTTGTGGCTAGTCCTGAAACTAGTCTAAAACATGTGTTTCGGGTAAAAACGTCATAACTTCTTCATAACATATCCAAATTAAGTAAGAAAAAATGTGTTGGTTAGAGTACAGTCTATATTATTCTGTGTAAAATTTTCAGATCCATACAACAAATATTCCGTGTGGGGAACACTCTACAAGTTTGCTCTCTAGAATAAGCCAGAATTCAACAAGGTATGCCATTTTTACTATAACTCCTTTTCTGAGAGGTTCCAAGTAGTGACACCTAGAGGAATTGCATAAAAAAAGCTAAAGAACATTGTGTACTATTTTTAGATCTGTATTCATTACATATACATAGTTATGATTATTTCAAGTTAGGGTTGTTGACTAATCCAAAACTAGTCATGTGAGACTAAAGAAAAGTTTGATGAAAATGATAATTTCTTGTTGTTAAATTTAAGAAAGGTTTGGAGGTATGTGATCGTATACACCAGGTCTATTACAGAGTTACAAATCAGATTTGGATGATGAAATTGATGAGGGATTTTGGTTGAGGTACATGTTGGGTACATGGTAGAGACAAGTAGTTGATGAGTTAGCACATACATGAGGTGTATAGTTGATGATGTTGGTACATATTGATGAGTCATAGTTGATGAGTAGTTGATACATGATTGGTACATACTTGGTACATGGTTGGATGCACTTGTTTATGATACAGGTTGATTACAGGTTGTTTGGTATAGGTTGGTGCATGGTTGATGCACTTTTTTATGGTACAAGTTGATTACAGGTTGAGGTACAGGTTGATGCATGGTTCAGGTTTATTGGTACATGTTGTTTGGTGTAGGTTTATTGGTATAGTTTTACAGCAGTATATCTCAAAGTGATAGTGTGACAGTGGTTCCATCATTCTACTTATACGTCAGGGCAGTTGGATGGGGCAATGACAGGTGGTTGTATCCACCTTCTGGTTGTAGCCGAAGAACATAGGGGGTTGTAGCCAGAGAATTGGGGAGTTGGAGCTTCCCTCAGGTTGTAGCCTGAGAAACTAGGGGGTTGGAGACTAGGGGGTTGGAGCCTCCTTCAAGTTGTAGCTAGAAAACAAAGGAAGTTGGTGGTTCCAATGAATGTAATTCTTCAAGACATATAAGAAAAAGCATTATGTAGTTTTATCCCGCTTTGGGTTTCTATGTAAAACATTGGTGTACTGTGTATGTGTATGATTGTTCATTTGTTCATTGCTTATTTACTCTACAGTTATTGGATGATAATGCTACATTGATAACACTTGGATTATATGGTTAAAAAGGATTAAATTGCTCTATTACTCATTCACCCCCTCTCTCAGTAATCCAACAGAATGAACATCCATTCAATCCATTATATACATATATATTTAATCCACCAGGACACACCTTATTCTCACCATTCTTTATTGTTTATATAGTCTTCCAATTCGTGTGAATTTGAACCATTGTACATTTTCATTTAAATGATAGTATTAAACTTTAAATAATATCATTTTTATTTTTTATTCTTTATTCATAATTCTCATGATTTAACTCTCTTTTAATTATGATTATGTATCGGTTCATTTTGTCCTCATGAGTTGATCACATATATGGATTGACTCATTATATCATTCTCATGCTTCATTGCGTCCTCAATTCGCCAACAGATCATATTCGAGCTTTCATTGATTCTCTGTATTGTTGTGGTGTTAATTCTCTGTCCAATTACTCTACTAACCTTGAGTTGTTTACATAAATGAAATTTTTATGAGGCGCTTCCTTCAACCCAATGTTGAAATGACCGTGAGCTCAAAATAGCGAGCTTATCCATTTCAACGATGTTCCCAACACCTCATGGCTTATATGTTCATAACTCGTGACCGGAGGATGGAACTTAGTCCTCTGGATTTCGGCCTTCGAGTAATTTATCCTTTACAATCATCCAATATTCCGAAGTTTGTATTTCACGAAGTGGTTACCTCTCACAATAGTTGATCTGATGGTTAGCATGATTCCCAGAACCAAATCAATGGTCTAGCTTCAATCCTATTCCCAAAACAAAATCAATGGTCTAACTTCAATCCTTACACTATCCTTCTATTGTCTTAAACCAAGGACTATGACTTAATCAAAGGTTGAGATGGACGATTCTCATTTACTTCAAAATTTCGGCATTTCAGGACTCCACCCTTTCTAGTATTTTAATTCTTCCAGAGAAAATTCTGCCAAAGTTCTTATCAACACTTCTCTGCTCAATAACCTTCACATGTCCAGGAACTAGGGTCGTGGGCTTAGCCACAAATAAGCTCTTGCTCTTTCGGTATTCTGCTATTCGTAACTTCATGATTTCGGCTACTCAAACTATGAAGTAGTTCAATCCCTCTGAAGTGATAACCTACCAAAGTCATAAAGCAATGGTCACTGCTTGTTGTCAGTTAACACCTCCTCTTACGTTATCCTTACACTATGCTTGATCAACATTTAGCATTACTTCATGATTTATGCTTACTCTATCCTTCCACTGTACTTGATCAACGATCGAGAATGCTCCTAAATTAGATCAATGATTAACGTTACTTCTTGATTCCATCTTTCGACGATTAGATGATAACAAAGGCTTGGATATCCCTGAAGTTAGTAATCCTAGAGGGACGTGATTTGTGACATCACTATTGATGTGGTACTGACTGAGTGGCTTCCACGTGTCACCTAGATTAGCATCACCCATTGTACTATAAATATGTAACATTGGTTTGAATACAAAAGAGTTGGCTAGGGATCCTTTTCCTTCATCATGTTGTTCCTCCTGTCTATAATAAATGAGTGTTAGGCCTTAACATAGGCCTTAGAGGCATTAACAAACTTTTTGCAGACATCCAAATGATTTTATTTATCTTAAATTCATGCAAGAAAGACACATCTAGGGGCTAACCAGAAAGACACAACTTTGTTCTATGACATACTATAACATAATTTTGAAATGAAAATTGAATGTATTCAAAAAATGGAAGGTACTTGATGCCCTAGAGGGGTTTATTTCTCAATATTGTGAAAAAATTTCAAAAAAAAAGTCATCTACAATGTGGGAGTTTGGAAAGGAAAATAGGCCCTAAGAAATCACTCAAGAAGCCAAGGCAAAATTGAAAAAACTGTAAAAAATGATTTATGGATATGTACCTAGTTTTATATTCTAGACGTTGTGAAAATACACCCCAAAAAGTGCACTAGATCTAGAAAGGTTTATGAAGGTTGCACACCTATTTCCGAGGTAGATCTAAAGGGATTCCACCCATAACAAGTCATTTTTTCCAAGATACTAACAAAATATGCAACATCATCATCATCATAATAATATAGAACATATCAATGACAAGAAATCCTACACTTGTATACATAATCAATCATAATATGAAACTAATCTATGGTAAGATATTCAACACTTGTGCACATCATCAATCATAATAAGAACCAATCATTGGCAAGGTATTCAAATCATGTATACATCATCAATAATAATTTGAAACCAATCAATGACAATGTACCCAACACATGTACACATGATGAATAATAATATAAAACCAATAAATGGGAAAGCATTCAACATGTGCACATCATCAATCATAATATGAAACCAATCATAACATGTACACCTCATTTAGCTTAACAATATTAGGATGCTTCATTTTGCAAAGAGACTTCACTTCAAGAAGATTCATATATTCATCCCAAGAGTAATACTCCCTCTTCAATTCCTTAATGGAAACAATCTCATTAGTTGAGAGTTTAATTGCATTGCGCACCATCCCATAACTTCCACATCCCAATTCCTTGATAACCTTGTATTGATCCATTGTTTTGTTGGAAGGTCACTAACAGAGATCAATAGCTCAGAACATTATTATTCAATTTGAATGTCATATGTGGCCTGGATAGAAATAATGCAAGGTATGAAATTTCAACTAATTACAAATTTCAAAAGAATGTACGCGAAAATTAGGGTTTCTGGATTAAAAACAATAGCCAGTATTCGTCAAGTTTCGACTAGAAATCAAATGTAGATTGTAAGATCGTACTCCATATCTTCGACACAGGTAGAATGACGGTTCCAACATAGAGAAGGGATCAATGAAAAACCTCGTTGTCTTTCAGGCAAAGCTCGAGATTCAATCACGAAATATTTGGTTTGCAGTTTGACAAGTTATGGGGACAGGGATTGTATTTATACGGATCTAGACAGGGATCGTATTTATATTTATGGCCAACCTTCATTTTATTTTTTAATTTAAAAATGAGGTTTTATTCCTAGTTTGTCATTGAGAAAGCACACTGAACACATGGAATCATTTGACATGTTCAAAGACTTAGGAAAAGAGTACAGTTTTAATCATATTACACAGTGTCCTATAAGCATGTTATGTGGACAAAGTGTGATAATAATGTTATGTGGACAAAATTAGGGGAAAATTTACACTTGGGGCTCATTTCAAAGAGCTTATGTTTTTACAAAAAAAAATTAAAATATTCTCTCAATAAGGGGTTGGTTCTCTCCTTTACAAAGCGAAAAACCTTCTCACAATAAGTGACGTATTCTCCCAATAAGGGGATTACCAAGTTCTCCCAATTTGTTTTATCTCCTTTTGACAAAAAGGGACAACAAGTCGCAAGCAAGCCTACAACTCGCTTATTCTTTTTCAAAAAACTTACACAAAATTTTCCTCCAAGAGCTTAACTAATTTGACATTCTTGAGAACTGTCTCAGTTTACTAAGGAGAAAGTAACTCTTCAGATCCACTAAATTATTATTCGGGCACAATAAAAGGGACGAGTTGAGCAAAAATATCAACTATGCCCACTAATATCTCAACTATCCCTTGAAACTATGAAACTTCAATGTACATAGCTCTCACCTTATATTAGTTTCACATTACAATATAAATAAAAAATACAAGAGAATACAAACTCAAAATATGTATTGAAGATTTTGTATTTTTTTTGTTTTCCCGAAACTCTAGTGAGCCATAACTTTCACATACGAAGTTCATTTGACCACATTCAAATTGTGTTAGAAAGATCTTTGTGAGTTATTCATTGTATAGACAATTTTCAACAAAAAATGGAGCTTTATGATTTTGTCGAATGTGGAGATCTGCTTGGATCACACGTCCCCACAAAAAAAAACTTTTGGTCCACCAAAAGTCTTGATCCATGATCATAGTGAGTGGCTTTATTTCTCAAAAAAGGTAGAAACTATGTTGCATGTTAAGTGATGTTATAACAAGTCATCACTTGTACAAATTTCCCTTATTTGGGTCTTACATGCAACATGCATCCATAATACAACAATGCTATCATTGAGTGCTACTCACCATGAAATAAATTCTCATGGTGATGTCACTTCGTCTCCCTCTTGGAAGAACACCTTGCCTCATGTGCATGTTAATGATGCCCATTAACATGTCTACTCTTGTTTTCATACTCCAAAAACTGATTTGAACCTTTTTTAATGGATTACCTCTTTACCCATCTTGTCAAATGCTACAAGAAGTGGTAAATGTTGAAATGTACACTTGACACTGAGTGGGGTGGGGGGCTGAATCAGTGTCTCGAACTTTTGGCTACTTTTCACACTTTCATAGATTAACTTATCTAATTGAATAAGATATGCAGTTCAATTAATTATTCTTAAACATCTAAAACACAAACTATATGAAGTAGATATAATATCTTTATTTTATTTATTTAACTTGTATAAATACATATAAAATCAATCCTTTAATGTCTTTGACTTCAACCGAATATGAGAGATCCAACTCTCTGATACAAGAACCGACATGTAGTTCTCAATCCAACTAAGAAATGAGGAATCCAACCCTCATAACAAGACCCAGCTTGTTGATCTCGGATCCAACTGAGATGTGAGGAATCCAATCCCCATAACAAGACTTGTTGGTGCAATTATATGCATAATATATTACCAAACATAAATTATCAACCAATATTCGTAATCAGTAGCAGTGATGCACTATATGTGTCGATAACAGATAGGTTCCTATGTCTTTTTAGTATAGCTTAGATAAGAAAACCATCAATAACAAAATGCTCTGTTTTCACACTTTTCAAATAACACTCTTCACGCAATTCAAAAATTAGAAAGAAAAACTCACAAACAAGAATATGATCTAAAGTTATTGCTTAGGTGATGGATTTGTTCATTAGGGGCTCATGAAATGAAGAGATTAACTCAGATATTGTTCCCTATAGCAATTGAAAACAGTAATCAACAATTCACTCTTAAACAAAAAGCAATCATAACTCTATTCACTCCAATCAAACCTGTGTAGTACAGAAAATAGTCAATATAATTGAGAGGCTTCATTATGGAACATGAATGTAAAAGATGAAGTCATATTGTTCCTGTACCCACTAATAACACTACTATATCAAACTCGGAATAACAATATGTGTTTTCTAAGAAATCCCACACATCAGATTCTTATATGTTACCCTACAAAAATAGAAAGGAAACTAATTGCTCACACTGATTCAAAAGCAAGCGATTATGTGTTTGATCTTTAAAATGCATTTGAAATCATTGAAAAAACACAACTATTAAATGCGCACACTCACACAATCACATAAATCATGTACAGGGAGGTTTAACTTAGTTGTGACGGTGGGCCCTTGTTGAACCAACAAGGTACCTCTAAAACTATAACAGACTAAAACATTCTAATCATACCCAAAAATTGCACGACAGATCGTTTGTATCCCTTCAACTTATAAATCAAATCAGCAGTTCATCATCTCGTACATCAAAACAATATGCATCATATGGTTCTTACGACTTTCTTCATTACATTCATCATTCATATCCTATTGCCTATACAACATCCCTTATAAAGAAGGTGAGCCGATACTATCAAGATCTAAGGATAAGTATCAAAAAAAATTTAAAATATTGCAATTGGTATTTCACATCGAATCTCTAGGGATGGACTTCATTCTCATGACACAAAGTGCATGAGTGATGAAGTCTATCGTGATTTGGAAAACTGATTTAGAGGCTTGCATCCAACAGACTTCTCGAAATCTCCATCAACATACTCGTTCAACAAGTGAATTCTGGAAACAGGGGTTTGGTACCGGAATACACACAGTCGTGAATCTGAGTACTAGATTAGGTTCAAAGGGAGGTATCAGAACGGGAAAAAATAGTACCAGAATAACACATAGTGTGTTGGTACCGAAATAACATAGAGTGTGGGTACCAGAATAACGCATATAGGTGATGGTACCGGAATAGCACAAGACATGTGTTGGTACCAGAATAGCGCAAGACAATACCAGATCAATTTTTTGTGGGTCTGTTGGTACCGGATCAATGTTGTGCGAGTCTATTGGTATCAAATCAATTTTTATTAAGATTCAAACGATTAGGATCCTATAAAATCAAACATTTAATCGTTTTAACTCAAGAAAACTAAACAAGCCATGCTTTAATCATATGTTACCTCTTATGCACATGAACAAGGTCATCAAGTGTATTTATGGAGGAAACAATCAAGTATATACTCATATCACAGATAGAATAGGATCAGATAGAGGGTAATATAGGGCATTAGAAGTGTCAAAATGGAGACTCAACGTTCCCCCATGCTTAAGTCATTGCAAGTCCTCATGCAACAATGATCTTCAAAATTTCAAAATTGATGGTACTCCTCACTTGATCAAGCATTATTGACATTCCACCTTTCTTCAGCTCCTAAGTTCTTGTTATACAATATAAACATCCTGGCCTATGCTTCACACTTCTTACCCATGGAAAAGTAGTTATGACGGAAAATTGGAGTCATGAGTAATAGATTAGATCTGTTAGTGATTTGATGTTAAGTATTATCCAATTTGTTTTGGATCATAGTTAGGAGAAAGGATTGGATGTGACTCTAATATGATTATAGCATAGTGGCCAAGAGTTTTCATAATGAATTTGACTAATAGCCCCCCCCTGGCTAGATTTCCTTTAAAATAAAAGTGATATAAGCATAGTTTAGATCTCATTTGAAGAGAGGAACACATAAAAGAATACATCCCAAGATGATTAACTCATTTATTATCTAAGTTTTTAGAGATGAAGCTCTTCTTGCTTACTGAGGGTCCCACTTCTCATGCAAACCTATTTATTTTAAAGATATAACTCTAAAGTGGATACTTGAAGGTTCTTAAGAACATCATCCGAGAGATATAAAGGTCATCTCCTAGCCTTGATTTGATAATGCTTCAGAATGAGACCCAAGGGTTTTTGTTCATTTTTAGGTGTGCCACTTTATGTTTTTCAATTCCCTTTACCCAGCATAGCCCTGCTGTCGGAAGGCCTATTCAGTACCTCGACAGGTTTACCTTAGTACCATACAAGCATGACCCCGAGACGAGCAGGCTTGTTCAGTACCTCATCGGGTTTACTTGTACTTCCTGATACTTCCTTTTTATTATATTACTCAAAATATTTAGAATGATGTATATTGTTCATTGATAGTTTTAGAGTATAAGGAAGGAAGGTGGTGCGGGAGTGTTATTAGGCACATAATTAATTGTTTTCAATTATCCCAAGGGTGACATCATCCACATTCAACTTAAATCTTAGTTATTCAATGTATAATGGAACATCTCGTATAATGACTAAGAGGTCTCTCTAGTTAATCCTATCAGGGTTCTCATGAAATTTCATTGATTGTTTGCAAGGACGGTCCACCACATGAGGTTTTCATCAATACCTACCAAGAGAAACTTGTAAAGAAAAACTTGGATAAGAACTTGTTGAATCAACTAGGTTAGTATTAGACATAATGGTGTCACCACTTTTCAATGGATATTTCAATTAACAATCAGTTTTTCAAAATGATGAGGTAATAAGACATGTGCACCCATTATCATATAGAGCTAAATGTGGAAATATCTTCTTAAAGGATAACAAGGATGATTCATTTAGGGTTGCGTGTAGAAATGTAGGAGGAAGATGTACATGAGAGTAAAGAACAATTAAACACAAGATTTAAATGATCCTTGATAGAAAGAACATGAAGAGATTAGCTAATACCTCCAATTACCTAAAGTGAAAACGATGTTAAGCATAGGTCAAAGATCATATCACCTCGGCATTAGAAACAGATTGGTAACTGGTATCAGAACACGTTTCTGCAGTACCGTAATAGATAGTACCAGAACAAAGCAGTACCAGAATAGAGCGAGGGGCAGAAACATAGTGACATGATGAATGATTTCTATACGAGGAGATGTATATGAGGGCTTTCAAAATTTCATTGTAGGGAGCGTGCAATAATTGAGAGTAACCATATGTTTACTGCAAAATTAGTCTAATTTCTTTAATAAAATGAAAAATGTTGAATTTATATGTCCTAGTACTTAAATCGAGTAGAAAAACTTGAATATATTATTAGAGTTACCAGCACCTTGTTACCAGTACCGGATCACCTAAGTACCGGATGGACACAGGGTTGTGCTTAGTACTAGAATAGCGCAGACCTCCTTTTTTGGTATCAGATGAGCACAGGGTTATGACCAGTATCAGAATAGTGCATACCTCCTCTTTTGGTAACAGATGAACACAGAGGCGACTATCAGTACCGGATGAATGCATAAATGAACATTATATTCTGGTACTCAAGGAGAATTTGACACAATATATGGTGGTAGTGATTTTGAAACTTTTGTAGGCTACACCTTGTAGAAGTAGCTGGTGTTTTCTGGTGTTCTAGAAGAGGACCTGTGATCTAATTCAACTGAAAAACCATGTAGATGGAACAAATACCAACACTAGATGCAGGAACTTTGAGTTTGCATCAGAAAAATGCAAAAGAATTTTGTGACTGGGCTCCAAGCTCTATAACAAGAGGGTATTCTGTAATTGGATGACCATATGTTGAGATTTAGAACCCTCCTATTTTGGAACTAGGCTGATCACTGCTCCTATTGGAACTTCCTTTTTATTACAAAAATAATAATCCTAACTACTACTGTCTCAGCAACCACTCCCCCATGATTGAGGTTTTGCATGGCCTCATGAAAAAAAAGTGATATGACAAAAAAAATTTTGCTCAGAGGGTTGCGAACATCTGCTAAAAACAAACCAATAGAACTAATTAAAACTAGATTTTTATTCATGCTTACAAACAGAAAATTTAGGGAGAATGTCAAAAGTCGGATTATTAGCTATGAATAAATAGTTTGGACTTAACATTTAGTTTCAACTGCTATTAAAAAGGTCACTTAATTGATCATCCTTTTGAAATGGTGGTTTTAAAATAGATAGGTAATGATAAAGAACAAATGCATCATTTTTAACAACTTAAGGAAAAAGAAGAAATTTGAAGAAATAGGTCATGAAGCACTCCCTTAAGTGTTATATTCTATAGACAAGGATGCCTTCTTCGCTTTTGAAACCCTTCCAGTATTATGTGTGCATTCAAAGGATGAAGAGATTCCATTCTCATAAGATTCCAAACAAAGTTATCATAACTTTTAAAAAGAAATCTACTATAGGAACAAAAGATCTTAAACTGATTTCTTTATTAACTTTTGACATTCCTATTTATGAAAAGTATGAAATATATGTTGCATTGTACTTATGTGCAACATTTATTTATTTAGTTACTATCCTACTCTAATTGAACAAAACAAAATGTCCTTCAAGTATAAGAATACTTCTAGTGAAGCCATGTGCGTAACAGGGTTAGAAATGTATCCATACTCGGGTTTAAAAGATAACTTTTAATGCATACGGGAGTATGAAGGACCAATTGCTTTGATGATGAGATCAAATAACAATGAAAAGTAAAAGAGTAGTGTGACTTGACAACTAATTGGAACCATCTTTCAATAGGAACAAGATATTCTCGTTTCCCTACTTTGTTTAGGTCACACAACATGTTCTCCTTTTCCATGCCACGCAGAGTATCTTATTCAAGATGATTGGTCTCTGGGGTACATACAGGATCTGTTAAGAGGAATGCTAAGAACTCCTCAATCTCAGGTTCCAATGGTTTCTCTCCATTGAATTATATCCATGATTCTTGAGTCTCCTCAACAAATTGACAATAGGAATCTGAAGGGACTTCTAAATCTTCTTATGGAGAGACAACTAAATTCTTGAATGCTTTCAAGATATGCTCTTCCTAAGAGGTGGATATCCCAGCTGCTGCTAGAATGTGGGAAAGTTCTTGGAGGAACATTCTTCAAGCTCTTGATCATCCTTGAATTAATCTAGCTGGTTGATGATCCCTGTCTCACAACACAAATTAGTACTAGAGGGTTCTTACAATACCCCAAAAATAATTTATCATCAAATATTTGAATTTAAAACTAAGAAATTAAAACTATTTACAAAAATAAAACACACCAAACATGATATCCTTGCGTTACTGGGACCCTGTTGTCACGACGTTATCTGTTCGCACAAGCTAGCCCATCATGAAAATAAAATTTTGCATAAAGGAAGGAAAAACACACTTGCATTAAAAGAAGAGAGGAAAACCTAACTTTGGAGCAACCCCACTAAAGTGGATGCATGGGCTCTTCCCGCATGTATTACCATCTTCTCTTTGCCTTTAGGTCATCCATAAAATCAATCCAAAACCATTAAAGCAATCTGATTCAAATACTACCTATTATCGTTTACAACTCCCTGGTAACGGTGCCAAAAATGAAGTATATATAATGGATTTAATTCTTCCAGAGAAAATTCTGCCAGAGTTCTTATCAACACTTCTTTTCTCAATAACCTTCACATGTCCAGGAGATAGGATCGTGGGCTTAGCCAAAAAGAAGCTCCTACTCTTTCAGTATTCGTCTATTCATAACTTTAGGATTTGAGCTACTCAAACTATGAAGTAGTTCAATCCCTCCGAAGTGATTACCTACCAAAGTCATAAAGTGGTGGTGATTGCTTGCTATCAGTTAACACCTCCACTTACACTATCCTTCCACTATGATTGATCAACGGGTGAGGATGCTCCCTAAGTAGATCAACGGTTAGCGTTACTTTGTGATTTACACTTACTCTATCCTTCCACTGTACTTGATCAATGATCTATAATGATACCGAATTAGATCAACGATTAACATTACTTCATGATTTTGTCTTTCGGTGATTAGATGCTAACAGAGGCTTGGATATCCCCGAATTTAGTAATCCTGGAGTGACATGATTTGTGACATCACTTTTGATGTGACATTGATTGAGTTGCTACCACGTGTCGCCTAGATTCGTGACTTTCGTATACCTAAAGTGCCAACCAGACCTTGACACTTGTCACCATATGATTGCACCATGTGTCCTTGCTGACGTGGTCTTGTGGACTATGATGACATGGTCTCTCAATGTGTGTGCCATGTTTCTTACTTTGTGACTTAGGATCTTCGACCTTCGGGTGAACTTACATGTTCTAAAGCCTTTTTCTCTGAAGTGGTCAACGCTCAAATGGTGAGCATGGAAGTGTTTACGCTATTCTTCCACTTGGATTCATCCAACGAATGTGATAAGTTCTAGATCAATGGTTCAAATTCATTTCGGCCTTTTGAACTTCGGGTTATTCCCTTTTTCCCACTTCCCAATTCTCCCTGAGTGAGATTCATTGAAGAGTAAACCTCGAGTAACTTAACTTCATCTAAAGGTCCTTCTTTAACCTGAAAAGATTAACACGATCCAACGGTTGTCTGGAATTCAGCTATTCATGATCTAGAGCCTTTTCCCTTGCTTATCATGTCCTTTCACTTTAATCAATCCAACGGTCAGGATATTTCCCGAAGTGTTCCTTAGATCATACAGTTGGAGTTTCTTTGTGAATTCGAGCTTCAGGAATTCTGGTTTAATTTGAACTCCTTTTCACCGAAGTGGTCATCGTCAGAGTTGACTGCTGCTACACAACCCTGATCTGATGGCTATCATTGATCTCGAAGTGCTCCTTAGATCTAACAACTTACTTTTACTTCGAAACTTTGGCTTCGACTTAAATTCTTTAAGTTTGGTATTATCCGAAGTGGTCAATGTCAGGTTGACCATGCATATGCCATTTCCATGATCGATGGTCCATGACTCTTAGTAGTCAATCTGACGGTCTAGATTTAATCTATATCCCATGATCTAAATCATTTCCAAATCTTCAACAGACGACCAAAATTCTCCTCTTCTTTATGCAAGCTACCTCTATGATCCGACGGTGAGGTTTTGCATATGAATTGTGGATGAACGAATCCCATTTTCTTGATCCTTTATAAAGTTTTTCTTTACTCACGGAAATTTGTCTCATGTGTTATTTCAAATGCACCATCTCTCCTAAGATTCGATTAACGTATCTTCCTTCTGACTTGTTCATCGTTATTTCTCCTGAGATTTTAATAATTGTTTGTGCATTCTTTTATGCACTTATCTTCAGTTGTTAACCCACATGAGTTGTTAATTCCTTGTGCTTCGTTACTCCTTCTATACACGGATTCTCTCCATTCTACCTCTCCTAAGATTTATAATCTTAGGATCATTGTTGATCCTATCGTGATCAACAATGATCACAAATTTCTTCTTCCACAAGGTGATCTTCCTCTTCCCCAAGGTGATCTTCCTTTTCTATGATTATTGTACATGTTTGACTCATGTTGCCAACAATGACAACACACAATAAATAATGCCAACAATATCCACCTTTTTCATTGAGAGCAACATATATGTAAAACAAAGATGATTTCATACCTTTGCTCCCCATATCACTGATATTATTTTCTATCTGATAGAAAATTTGTTTTCTGCTTAAATTTGTTTTAGTGCTTCTCTCCCCCTTTGACATCAATGACAAAGAGTCAGGCTCTGATTGTTTTTCTCCCTTTGTTAATTTACTAACTTCTTATCTCAGTCCATTGGGATATTTGTGTTTAAATAAGTAGTCTTCTTGATACTAAATTTTAGTGATACCAATTTGTAGTGATCAAGTCTTTTAAAACTTATTCTAATTACTTTCTTATTTGATAACCAAATACTCCCCCTGAGTTTTTACTAACTTTCATTTGTCAAATAGAACAAGAGTATGACTCTTACTAATCTTTTCGATTTGCTTCTTATTCTTCTTTGATATTTCACAGGAATATCAGTTGAGGATTGATACCAATTGATCTAATACCAATTTTGTTATCAATTGATATTTTCTAATATCAATTGATCTTTATTAATTGATACCCCTTGAACCTCTCTGCTACTTTTTCTCTTCTCCCCTTTTTACAAAAATGACAAAAATGATCTTTTATTGTTGCCTCTGAGGTTATACTCCCTCTAAGGCGATTCTCTCCTTCATCCATTAATTCTCCTTCTTGTATTCTACAACTCCCCCTATCAATGATTTTTATTTATTTGGCTAAAGGATTATGACATCATAAAGATTGTGTCATATTCTTCTATATGGACTTCCCTTTCTTGAGCTTGATCTATTTCATATTGAATTTCACATTCCTTATTAGGACCTTCACCCATCATTTTCTTTTTATTAATTTCTTCATTTTCAGGTGCAAGATCATCTTTCTTGGTTTCTCCTTCAAATTTTCTTCTCCATATATTTCTATGAGATATTATTCTTTTTGGACCTTTTCTTTCTAATTGTGTTTTTGGAGATTTGTCATCTCCTTTGTTCTTCCAAATTTTATTAGTTTTTCTCCCTAACTTGAATGACTTATTTAAGGATTGAATTTTTGAACTCATGTAGCTTTGGTATTTGTGCCCAAACCTATCACAGTTGTAACATCTCATTGTATGAAAAAAAAATTATGTGTGCCCAACAAAATTGCATCTCCAACATCTAATTGAGTTTTGAATTTTCCTATATATCCTTTCTCTATTTTCTTGCAATCCATTGCTTTATGGCCAAAGTTATGACAAGAAAAACAATAGCCATTGAAGGTGTTTCCATTCTTAAATTTATTTTGGCTTGAGAGATCTTTCTTTAGATTTTATTCTTCCTTTTTACTTCTATAGCTTCGTTCCTTAACAAATTTCATGACTTGTACCTGTTTTGTAATTGCACCTTTTCCTTTTGAGAAGGATGATCCTTTATCATGTTTGTAAAAGGTGCTCCACTTGTGATTGTCTTCTTTGTTATTGTATCCAAGATCAGTTTTGTCATCAACCGATCTTTGACTGTTCCAAATCTTATCTAGGATACCTAAGCTATTCTGGAAATTGACAGTTTTATTTGTCTTTTCAATCATCTTTTTGAGATTGATTATTTTTTATTTCAACATGTGACATGTCTCTTCCTTTTTAGTCAACTGAATCTTCAGGGCTTCTTCCATTTCCTTAGCATGTTTAAGTTGAGTCTTTAGATTGATGACTATTTCTTCTATCTCATCCAAGACTTCTTTGCATTTAATAGTTTTTTCATATGTCTTCAACTCTTCCATATCTTTTGTTAGATAAAAAGTTTTAGTTTTCAATATTTTGATTTCTTCTTTGTTTTCTAGTTGAATCCTTTTGAGGTCGATGGCTTACAATTCCAACCCGTGGCATGATTCTTACTTTTTAGTTAATTAGATCTTATGTGCTTCTTCATTTTTCTTAGCTTCTTCAATTTGAGTCATTAGAGTTGCATTAGTACTTATTTATCTTTTTGACATTAATAATTTCCAATTCCAACATGTGACATGATTCTTCTCTTTTATTTAATTGGATCTTATGGGCTTCTTCATTTTTCTTAGCTTCTTCAAGTTGAGTTTTTATATAGAAGATCATTTCTTATGTCTCTTCTAGTACTTATTTTCTTTTATTGCCAGGTGTCTTTAATTATTTTATCTCTTATGTTAGATTAACAATTTCAATTTTCAATCTTTCGATATCTTCTTCTTTGATTTCTAGTTGAATATTTTGTTCATGCTCTTCATGGTTAGATTGACCTAACTGTTGTAGTAGCAACATATATTTTTTTTGAATTTTCTCCAATTCTTCAAAATTGCACATAACTCTGTATTCAAGTTGGTCAAAAACATCCTTAGAAACTTCAATATATAGACTATTTGTTGGTTCCATACTAATCACTTCAAATGTAGTTATAACATCATTCTTAAAATCTAATAGTTTTTCTTTAGCGAATACTGAGGTATTCATTAATTCCTTGATGTAGCACTCTTCATTCTTGATGACTGGGGTTTGCATCAATTCTTTGATGGAATTGTCCTCTTCTATGTTTTGTTCTTTATTCTGATCATAATTCTCTTTATTTGTATCTTGTTCTTCAATCTGATTTGATTTCTCCATTTCTGAGTTTTGTTCTTTAATCTAATTTTCTTTTTATTTTTCTATATTTTTTTCTTTACTTTGCTTGGAATTCTCTACTTCTTTGTTTTGTTCTATAAACTGATTGGAATTCTCCATTTCTTTGTTTTGATAACAATTTTCTAGTTGGAGTCATAATTCTTTAGCAGATTTGTAGCGCCTCATCTTTTCTTTGACTTGGTCTGAAAATCCATCATGGATTTATTTTAAGGCTAGTGAATTGTTTCTCCTTAAAAAATTCACATCGAGTAAAACTCCAGTAACTTGACTTCATATAACGGTCCTTCTTTAACCCAAAAAGATTAACATGATCCAACAGTTGTTGGGAATTCATCTATTCAGGATCTCGAGCCTTTAGCCTTGCTTATCCTATCCTTCCACTTTACTTGATCCAATAGTCGGGATATTTCCCGAAGTGTTCCTTAGATCAGATGGTTGGATTTTCTTCGTGAATTCAGGCTTCAGGAATTTTGGTTCAATTCGAACTCCTTTTCACCGAAGTGATCATCGTCAGAGTTGATTGTTGCTATGTAACCTTGATCTGACGACCATCATTGATCTCGAAGTGCTCCTTAGATCTTCGGCTTAATTTTACTTCGAAACTTCGGCTTCGACTTAAATTCCTTAAGTTCGGTATTATCCGAAGTGGTCAATGTCAGCCTGACCATGCATACGTCATTTCCACGATCGATGGTCCATGACTCTTAGTAGTCGATCTGATGGTCTAGATTTAATCTAGATCTCATGATCTAAATCATTCACAAATCTTCAACAGACAACCATGATTCTTCTCTTCTTTACACAAGTTACCTCTATGATCTGACGGTCGGGTTTTGCGTCCGAATTGTGGATGAACGACTCTTATTTCCTTGATCATTTATAAATGTTTTATTTACTCACAGAACTTTCTCTCATGTGTTATTTTAAATGCTTCGATTAACATATATTCTTTCTAAAATGTTCATTGTTATTGCTCCTGAACTTTTAATAATTATTTATGCATTCTTCTATGCATTGATCTTCAGTTGCTAACCCTCCTGAGCTCTTAATTCCTTTTGATTCATTACTCCTTCTGTACATGGATTTTCTCCATGCTACCTCTCATGAGATTTATAATCATAGGATCATTGTTGATGCTATCATGATCAACAATGATAAAAAAATGGTTATGCCACAAGGTGATCTTCCTCTGCCTTAAGGTTATCTTCCTTTTCTCTGATTATTGTACATGTTTGAATCATGTTTCCATCAATGACAACAAACATGGATTCTCAACATTTACCACTAAATACATTTTCATGTAGGTTGGTATATCTAAATGAAACGCATTAGTACCAATCTTCTCCAAGATCTTGAATGGACCATATCAGATTGGTATTAATTTTTTACCTTCTCCTTTCATTCTATATTTGTTGATATGTAACCATACTTGATCATTGACCTCAAAATGATGATCAACCCGATGTTTTTCATCCATTGCCTTGTACTTGGATTGGATCTTCTCCAATTGTTCATGTACTGCTTGATGTACATGTTGAATCTTTTGAATGAACCTTTTATCTTTATCTAGATCATCATGTCCCTCTTCTTTACCTTCTTATCCAAAACCAAATTACATAGGTGTCTTAAGAAAGTACCCCAAACATACTTCAAAAGGAGTTTTCTGAGTAGAGGAATGCATGACATGATTGTAGACATGTTCTATTTAAGGTAACTACCCATCCCATAATTTAGGATGCTTGCTACAGTATCCTCGAAGTAGATGTACCATTGTTCTGTTTATCGCCTGTTGATGGACGAAATTGACTGTCCATCAACTGGAAGAACGAGTCTAGTCCAGGGTTGTCTAAATAACCCAAGTCGTTTGGTGTAACTCGTTTCGACGGGTTTAATGGCTCCGTTAGCCAATCTAAAAGTCCTAAAAGAAACAAATTAAATAAATTAAATAACTAACT
>ML815118.1:42140-82472 GCA_009831015.1 Picea engelmannii
TTTAAATGAAAGATTTACTTATATTACTTATGTATACAAACTGAAAGTTTTAATCTAAACTTACGAAATTCAATGTGAAGAATGATTGCTTCGAGGAAACAGATAAAGAAAGCACATAAAAATATTTTCTCGTTTTTCCTTTATAAATCTAAACTAATATAAAAAAGAATACTATGAAACAAAAACATATGGATAGTCAAAAGCCGAACCATACATTTGTGTTTCAGTGATAAGTAAATGACATAAAAATATAAATGAGCTAACCTGTTAGTGATTTAGCGATATGTATCCAAGTATCTACATGATTAGAGAACATCCAGCTACCATGTCCAAGAGGGAAACCTGCAATGAACCTTAAGACTCTTCTAAATAAATTCAGAACAATGTGTTGGTAGTTGAGTTTTAATAACAGAATAGATGATACAAATAGGTCATGTGATCTTATGATCACAAGCGATTACATTAAGATAAATATGGTTGTAACAACATTGCATTTGATCATTCAACTGAAAATTAAAGAGAAATCTTGTCATTTAAGTTGAATGGATGATCACGTTGTTAATCTCTAAAGCATCAAATATGGACGATATTTATAAAAAAATTATCCCAAAACATAAGAGATCGTGAATTCTAAAGCTATCAAAACCTATTATCATATCATGGTAGACAAAACTTAAATTAAGACACCATTTACAAGAAGCTAAAGCTAAAATGTGTATTGTTGTTCCATTTAAGTCTGTGAATTAATCATCCATCTTCTGCCCCAGGCCAAGATGTCTTCATTACAAAAATCTGTAGTATTTAAAGAGTTATTATAAGCTAAACATCCTATCTTGTAAGATAGGATCATATCTCAAAAGGATCTACAAGTTACAAAAATAGAGGGTCCAAAAAGCCACTCAATATCAAACTGAATCTTCAAAATTATGAAAGTTTTGTTTTGATTTACAAAATAATCCAAAAGAAATGGATAATTAACTAAGTCCATAAATGGTCCATATTATGAGATCACCACAAGATATAGGATATCCCGAAAGAAAAATGAAATGAAGAAATTAGATATTTATTTAACTAATATTTTCCAAAATTTTACATGAGAATTGACTGGCTACATAATCTGTTGATTTTGTAGCTAGTCTTATTTTAAACAACAGAAATCTAACTCAATCCATATTAATTAGAAAAATAACAATAAAAACATAGCTAAGATAAAAAAAAAATCTTACCTTTCAACTGAATACTAAATTCGAATCATAAAATATCAAAGTTGATCACTACTTTGACACACTCAACATTTTTTATTATGACATTGCCGGTCCTTTTCAAACGTTTTCCTTGCCTTTGTGCACTGATCTTGAGCTCGCGGTTTTCAATTGTTAATAAGTCATTTTGAGCTGTAAGGGTCTTGATCTTCGCTTGAAGGATGGGGACATCTGTGTAATATTGGCCTATCCAATGTAGACACACTTCACACTGTGGAGCTGGGACAGTCGGTTGAGGAATCACATGACTGTGCGTCAAAACATTACCACTATCCACTGTGCACTTTTGACTGAGTTTAATTTTTGGAAAATATTTGTTGTGTTTCAGGCATGGTGGCAGGTTATTTACATAATCGAAAGTTTAACTGAGATATGATTTAGAGTAATTCGGGTCTTCATCTGCCAGGAACTTTTCGATCTCGAAATCAGAGCTTTCATGGACCTCGATCACTTTGATTGAGCTCACATGAGCTTTTGATCTATTTTGTAGGCTCCTCGAGATTAGTCTCCCAACCTATTTGTTATTAAACCCTATGTTTGGATTCTTCTTTAACAGTTTGCATGAGCGTTTATTGATGGTTTTTTCAATGGCATTAGGGAAAACATACTTCTCACGATAAGGAGATTCAATGACCCTTGGGCTAGCATCTTGTTCCTCGAATATAGCATGATCGGGCTTAGCCCTTTCACAGGGTTTTTTGCATAAGAAATATGGCCTGTCACTGGAAGGAACAGGAGGCCTTTCTAGAATAAGCTTATCAACCATAAGAATATCTACAGGGTTTACTTTAACAAATCCATTGCGGGTTACAAAAGTATCCCAATCGTCACCCTCTAGATTCAAATGATGGACTAACAATAATCTAATCAACCCATGGTGGAATAAACTGGAATTCAAACTCCGCCTTTTATATCTCTTAGACATTTTATATAAACTACTCAATAAGTAAAATGGCATGTTTAATTGAAAACCGATGAAATGCATTAGTAGTCTTATGTGGTAGAGGAAAACGAGGCCGTAGCGACCTTCACATGTAATGAATTGCCTTAACACTACCAATAAACCATGCCACCTAATATTCAACAGAGATATTGGCATACCTTTGTCACAGCACTGGATTTTCTGAGAGGTAACGAACAAACTCCATGACACCTCCTCCAACCTAGAATTTTTAAACCATTTCTAGTCGCTAAGGGGAAGGCCCATTGCCTCGCTCAGAAATTCCTCGGTGATTTCTAATTGAACATCGCCCACTTTGGCTCTGCATCCATCGAAAGTGAGGACGAACTCTTGGGCGGCTTGTAAGTTATAACCCTGGAATTTCTTGAGAAATTCAACCCAACCCTAACTCTTAAGGTCTTCACTTGCATCATCATACAAAAGCAAGGTTTGGGAGTCATTTGGCTCAACATGGACGACAAGGGCCATAAGGGTTTGGACAGGTAGTCACGAAGGCAACCATAACTCACTATGACCATAAAGGGTGGCAGAAACAGAGGGAAGCCAGAGTAAATAACAAAGGATCAAAACCCAAAATTACCCTAGCATGACCAAAACGAGAGCATAAGGGGTTTCAAGCCACGAAAATTTGGGCGTTTCGGGTAATGAGTGTCCTGAGTACAGAGCGAAACCCAAGACTCTAGTTTGTAATGATGGATTTGTCGATTCGAATTGCCACCTCAAACAGAGTACAGGGTACGACCGAGTTGCATTTGAATCTAATCATTGTGTAATGGGTGAAGTCGATTTGCTAAGGTTAGGAGAAGAGGTGTTTTACAAACCAAAGCATAACGAAAAGTTAAAATCAAAATCGATTTTACAAGAATTATAAATGAAACAAACCTATAGTCCATTGCCAATCGATTCTTGGTGTATTCTCCAAGTACTCAAGATATAACTTATAATCCAGGAGCAACTCAAAACAAATGTCTTATTGATATATGATAAGCTTCAAAGAAAAACAACATTCCTTAAAAGATTTGTAAGAACATTTACCCTTCTAGAGACCTAAGCCTTAGATACAATTGCAATACAATTATAANAACACCTTTTTTACAGGCGAATAGTCACCTTCAAATAGTAATATTTACATAACGAAGTGTAGGCAGCTACAAGAATTGTTATTTGTCACTTTAAAAGGCAAAAATCATGTAGGGTTGCCAACAATGTCGACTTACTGAGAGAAACAATTATCTCTGCATCACTAACGAGTTCATGTTAGGACTGCTTAGAATGATTACAGATCAACGAACATTTGAAGGACATCAAGCATCTCGACAATCATTACACAGTCCAACTTTAGATATCTTCCTGTCCAAATGAAATCTGGTGACAAATTTTAATTACGAGAGCAACGATATTTAATCCATTGGGTCTGATACTGTTGACAGGGCCACTGTTGCCAGCATGCATCCATAGCCTCGAAAGGGATGTCAATTACCCCACTCTGATACCTCTATCTTGTCCAAGAAATTTCAGTTCAAAATGAAGGAGACTTATGACCAATAACAAAATTTATACCCGACAATTTTCTTGAACCTGACATTGCTTCACTGCCAGCGAGCCTGTTCAGTAACCCGACGAAGTTGTCTTGGAATCATGCATGCATTTACCCGCTACCAACAGACCTGTTCAGTATCCCGACGGGTTTACAAACACTTCCCACAACTCTCGAGAGATTGTTTAGAATCTGGTATAAATTTAAAGATATTCAGAAGAGCGGGGTGATGCTGAAAATTTCAGTCTTTAGAACACTTGTCATTTTCCAGCCTTTAATTTTCTGCTTAGTTACCTTCATTATGATCTGAAATTAGTCTCTCGATGAAACTAATTTTTCGAAGACAGGAAGGCATACTTGAGTTTCTTTCTTTAAAAGCAGGGATAGCATAAAAATCTTTAAAGATGATCATGTCTACTCATAATTATAAAGTGAGACCAGGAAGTCTGTTTCAAACATAAATTTTCTTTAGTTAGTCTGTGTTTCAGCAATTCACAATATTGATTCTCTTGAGAAGACCTTAACAGTTGCTTCATAATGATGCATTATGGTTCCCCTCCACGAACTAAAAGGTGACACAAACATGAGTTTAACTAGAAAGAAGCGAAAACAAACAAAAAGAAAAGAACCAAAATCAGAAAATAAAAATAAATCAAAACAGAAAAATATGTACAAAAGGTGGATTTGAAAACATCACGCGAAATATCTCTTGGGAGACTGAAAGAACATAGAAAAATCCTTATTGATGTGAATGTAGTCCTACTCGTGGTACCTTGGGTCAGGGTTGAATTTCTAGTTCAGATTTATTTATCTCTTTACTTTCCATTTAAAATTTTTATAATAATATTGCGGCTTTGAAAAGAAATATTCAACGAAAAGCAAAGAGAAAAGGATCAAGCAGACTTCCCTGACAACAGTCATATTATGGTTCTCTTGGTGCTCCCACTTGTGTTCATGATTTCATTAATACAAAGATAAATAGTGAGAAATAAAACTAAAAGAAAACCTACTCCTAAACCTATTCTAACTATTAAACAAATCAGAATACTACGTGAAGTCATGCTTCCAATGTAGCCATCGGAGTAACTCCAATCCTGCCATGGAAACAAAATCAAATATTACTAAAAAGAATGGTAGTATATCAAAAAATGACATAAATATATCATACTTACCTTCATAATCATCATTTAAAACAAAGCAAGCATGATCTTACCATTCCCTTGGAATTTCTTGATGTATGAATCCTCCAACCATTATGCAATATTGTTGTGATAAGGGTCATAATGGCATGGATGAGTGTAAGTGATTTTGGAAAAATTGTCAAGATTATGGAGACCTAACATAACCATCAGCCAAAGCCGAAGTGTCCCAGCATCCTGACAATTTTCCAAGTGTTCAGTAATTTCTTCACATGGAGGATAAAAAAAAATCATGTCATGCTTACTTCCAAGATATTTAGGTAGAAATAAGGCAAGCACAACTTTATCTTCATTATGAAGATTTTTTATGTATGAACCTTCAAGCCATTCTAAGATCCTGTCATAAAAATTAGGATGCAAACTATGACTTTGACGAAATGGATATATCAACGGGGAACACATCATAAGAGGATTCATGACATCAATTAGATCATTGATTTGAACGCTTCCTTTTATGAGATTGATCGTTTCAAAATGTGAAGCATAAACATTAAAATTTGATTTTATTAAAGAACGAATATGTAGCATAGAATGTTTGATCTCCATAAGAGAGAGTGCATTGTCTTTTTCGAAAATAAACCATGTAAAATCATCTCGCAACATGTATTTTTCCCATGTGAGTGATGAAAGTGAAAGAGCGTCAAATCCAACTTTTTAAATGTTATGTTTGGAATTGATTTCACCAAATCTTGGCATATCAAAAGGATATGATTGTGGCGGAAAAGAGTAGGAAGTTGTGGGTAAAGTATCAAGTCCACCAGAATCTAAGAAGAGATCAGGATATGAAGAGTAAAAGGAACCAGAAATAAGTACATGAAAAGAATCTCTTGAGCTATGATATTTAACAATGCTATTCTCAAGACATTTCTCTTCACTTTCTTTAAAACTTTCACTCTGTTTTGGTGATAAATTCTTCAACATAATATGATCATCTAGGTTTGCCTCCCATATGATACATAATTCAAAACTTTCAAGAAAAACATCTGATCTTTCATGTTGATAAGGTACTATTTGAGGATGGAGGTTTAAGGTTTCTCCTTCAAATTGCATATCTTCATCTCTAGTCAATTTCATAGGAGTGTTAGAATGTTTAAGATGATTTTTGTCACCTAAGTGTTCTTCAATAACTGAATTTAAATATTGATTAGAGCACGAGTTACAAGAATGAGGACATTCACCTTGAACCAGAAATGAATCTTATTCCAAGATGGTCAAAGACTGAAAATACAATGATTTAGAGGAAAAACCATTTTGGTTGTCAGTGAGAACCTTGTCAATAGATTCTACACCCCTTGCTTGTTCAAAATTTTCGAATGGATTCTTCTCATCCTGTGAACAAAATTCTTCTCGCAATTGAGTGATAGGATTTGTAACTGGTTCGTCATTCGTGATTGAATATAACTGGATGAAAGGGACGCAAGCATCATAGAGGATATTTAATACAAATGACATGTCATTGAGATCAAATTTACAGAGAACATGATGGATTCTTGTCGAAAAGTCTTTCGAAGATGAATCACCATTGATTAGCGAAGTCTGAAATTCTTCACATAATTGATTGTAATCATAGATTTCAAAAGCATCTAAAAATTCATCTACAAATTGAAACCAATCAAAAATGTGACATGTTAGAAAAGACTCAAACCAATGTTTAATCCGACCTCTAAAAGTAAAAGCGAACAATCTGCATAAAACTCTTAAATCAGAAATGTCATGTTTGATGCATTTTCACCAAAACTTGTTAAGGTGGTCTTTAGCAGATACATTGCCTCCACCATCAAAGGTGAGTTTGGACAAGTGAGAGATTGTCTCGTTGGGAACATCGGGTAATGAGAAGTGGAAAGCATGTTCCAACACAGTGATTTGGGGAGCCATGGGGAAATTAAATACATTCAAAATAAAGGCTCCTAAAAGGCCATCTTGTCAGTCGACCCTCCTTCTAGTGCCATTTGTTGACAGGAAAAATTGATCATCCGTCAACTGGAAGAACGAGTCTAGTCTAAGGTTGTCTAAATAACCCAAGCCGTATATATATATATATATATATATATATACGTATAATGTAACTATTGTAGATATATTTAAACATAAGATTTACTTATCTTACTTATGTATACAAAATGCAAGTTTTAATCTAAACTTATGAAACTCAATGTGAAGAATAATTGCTAAGAGGAAGCAAATAAAGAAAGCACATAAACATATTTTTTTGTTTTTCCTTTATAAATCTAAACTAATGCAAAAAAGAATACTATGAAACAGAAACATATGGATAGTCAAAAGCCGAACCATACATTCGTGTTTCAGTGATAAGTAAATGACAAAAAAAATATAAATGAGCTAACATGTTAGTGAGTTAGCAATATGTATCCAAGTATCTGCATGATTAGAGAACGTCCAGCTACCATGTCCAACAGGGAAACCTGCAATAAACCTTAGGATTGTTCTAAATAAATTCAGAACAATGTGTTGGTAGTTGATTTTTAATAACATAATAGATGATACGAACAGGTCCTGTGATCTTATGATCGCAAGCGGTTACATTAAGATAAATCCGGTTGTAACAACATTGCATTTGATCATTCAACTAAAAATTAAAGAGAAATCCTATCATTTAAGCTCAATGGATGATCACACTATTAATCTCTAAAGCATCAACTATGGATGATATTTATAAAATAATTATCCCAAAACATAACAGATTTTGAATTCTAAAGCTATCAAAACCTATTATCATATCAGGATAGACAAAACTTAAATGAAGACACCATTTACAAGAAGCTAAAGCTAAAATGTGTATTGTTGTTCCATTTAAGTCTGTGAATTAATCGTCCATCTTCTGCCCTGGGCCAAGATGTCTTCATTACAAAAATCTATAGTATTTAAAGAGTTCTTGTAAGATAAACATCCTATCTTGTAAGATAGGATCAAATCTCAAAAGGATCTACAAGTTACAAAAATAGAGGGTCCAAAAAGCCACTCAATATCAAATTGAATCTTCAAAATGATGAAATTTTTGTTTTGATTTACAAAATAAGCCAAAAGAAATGGATAATTAACTAAGTCTAGAAATGGTCCATCTTATGAGATCACCACAAGATATAGGATATCCTGAAAGAAAAACGAAATGAAGAAATTAGATATTTCTTTAACTAAAATTTTCCAAAATTTTACAGGAGAATTGACTGGCTACAGAATCTGTTGATTCTGTAGCTAGTCTTATTTTAAACAACAGAAATCTAACTCAATCCATATTAATTAGAAAAATAAAAATAAAAGCATAACTAAGATAAAAAAACAAATCTTACCTTTCAACTGAATACTAAATTCGAATCATAAAATATCAGAGTTGATCACTACTTTGGCACACTCAGCATTTTTTATTATGACATTGCCAGTCCTTTTCAAACGTTTTCCTTACCTTTGTGCACTGATCTTGAGCTCGCGGTTTTCAATTGTTAATAAGTCCTTTTGAGCCGTAAGGGTCTTGATCTTCGCTTGAAGGACAGGGAGATCTGTGTAATATTGGCCTATCCAATGTAGACACACTTCACACTTTGGAGTTGGGACAACCGATTGAGGAAGCACATAACTATGCGTCAAAACATTACCACTATCCACTATGGGATTTTGACCGAGTTTAATTCCTGGAAAATCTTTGTTGTGTTTCAAGCATGGTGGTAGGTTATTTACATAATCGAAAGTTTGACTGAGATCCGGTTTAGAGTAATTCGGGTCTTCATCTGCCAGGAACTTTTTGATCTCGGAATCAGATCTTTCATGGACCTCGATCACTTCGATCGAGCTCACATGAGCTTTTGATCTATTTCGTAGGCTCCTCAAGATTAGTCCCCCAGCCCTTTTGTTATTAAACCCTATGTCTGGATTCTTCTTTGACAGTTTGTGTGAGCGTTTATTGATGGTTTTTGCAATGGTATTAGGGAAAACATACATCTCACGCTCAGGAGATTCAATGACCCTAGGGCTAGCATCTTGTTGCTCAAATATAGCCTAATCGGGCTTAGCCCTTTCACAGGGTTTTTTGCATAAGAAATCTGGCCTGTCACTCGAAGGAACAGGAGGCCTTTCTAGCATAAGCTTATTAACCACAGGAATCTCTATAGGTTTTACTGTAACAAATCCATTACAGGTTACAAAACTATCCCAATCATCACCCTGTAGATTCAAATGATGGACTAACAACAATCTAATCAACCCATGGTGGAATAAACTAGAATTCAAACGTTTCCTTTTATATCTCTTAGACATTTTATATAAACTCATCAATAAGTAAAATGGCATGTTTAATTGAAAACCAATGAAATGCATTAGTAGTCTTATGTGGTAGAGGAAAACGAGGCCGTAGCAACCTTCACATGTAATTAATTGCCTCAACACTGCCAATAAACCATGCCACCTAATCTTCAACAGAGATATTGGCATACCTTTGTCACAACACTGGATTTTCTGAGAGGTAACGAACAAACTCCATGGCACCTCCTCTAACTTGGAATTTTTAAACCATTTATGGCCGCTGAGGGGAAGGCCCATTGCCTCGCTCATAAATTCCTCGGTGATTTCTAATTGAACATCGCCCACTTTGGCTCTGCATCCATCGAAAGTGAGGGCGATCTCTTCGGTTGCTTGTAAGTTATAACCCTGGAATTGCTTGAGAAATTCAACCCAACCCTGAATCTTAAGGTCTTCACTTGCATCATCATACAGAAGCAAGGTTTGGGAGCCATTTGGCTTGACACAGGCGACAAGGGCCATAAGGGTTTGGACAAGTAGTCACGAAGGCGACCATAACTCACTATGAGCATAAAGGGTGGCAGAAACAGAGGGAAGCCAAAGCAAATAACAAAGGAGAAAAAACCACAATTACCCTAGCACGACTAAAACGAGAGCATAAGGGGTTTCAAGCCACAAAAATTCAGGCATTTCGGGTAATGAGTGTTCTGAGTACAGAGAGAAACCTAAGACTCTGGTTTGTAATGATGGATATGTCGATTCGAATTGCCACCTCAAACAGAGTACAGGGTACGACCGAGTTGCGACCGAGTTGCGTTTGAATCTGATCATTGTGTAACGGGTGAAGTCGATTTGCTAAGGTTAGGAGAAGAGGTATTTTACAAACCAAAGCATAACGAAAAGTTAAAATCAAAATCGATTTACCAAGATTATAAATGAAACAAACATATAATCCATTGCCAATCGATTCTTGGTGTATTCTCCAAGTACTCAAGATATAGCTTATAATCTAGGAGCAACTCAAAACAAATGTTTTATTGATATATGATAAGCTTCAAAGAAAAAAAACATTGATTAAAATATTTGTAAGAACATTTACCCTTCTAGAGACCTAAGCCTTAGATACAATTGCAATGCGATTTTAAGTTTCAATGCTTCATTCATGCTTTCAGTCATGAATGAAGCATGAAAATAAAAAAAATAAAAATAAGAACAATCAAAACACCTTTTTTATAGGATAATAGTCACCTTCAAAAAGTAATATTTACATGATGAAGCGTAGGCAGCTACTGGAATTGTTATTTGCCACTTTAAAAGGCAAAAATCGTGTAGGGCTACCAACACGGCCTCTGTCTTTCCATCTGTCTGGGGATGAAAAGTTTTGATTACTCAAAAAATAGGTGAGGATAGAGCTCTCTCACCCTTCGAATCTCCATCCATTTCGATTTACTTGGTTTTACCCCTTTAATACCAACTCGAAGATATTCCACATCACCTCGTTGTCAAGTTTTGATCCTTCTGTCGAGAATGACATCTTCCTATAGCTCATCCAAATATTTTGGAGAAAAATCATCAACTGCTAGAACCTGAATACTTTCATCTTCATCCATAATCATAGGAGTCTCATAAATCTTCAAATTCTCAACATTTACCACTGAATAAATTTGCATGTAGGTTGGTATATCTAAATGAAAGGAATTAGTACCAATCTTCTCCAAGATCTTGAATGGACCATATCGGATTGGTATTAACTTCTTACCTTCTCCTTTCATTCTATATTTGTTGATATGTAACCATACTTGATCATCGACCTCAAAATGATGATCAACCCGATGTTTGTCAAGCCTTGCCTTGTACTTGCCTTGGATATTCTCCTATTGTTCTTGTATCGCTTGATGTACCTGTTGAATATTTTGAATGAACCTTTAAAATTTATCTATATCATCTTGTCCCTCTTCTTTACCTGCTTCTCCAAAAAAAAAATCCATAGGTGTCTTATGCAAGTACCCCAAACATACTTCAAACACATTTTTATGAGTAGAGGAATGCATGGCATGATTGTAGGCATGTTGTATTTAATGTAACTACTCATCTCATAATTTAGGATGCTTGCTGCAGTATCCTTGAAGTAGATGTACCATTGTTCTATTTACCACCTCTGTTTGTCCATCTATATGGGAATGAAACATTGTGCTCTTCTTCAATTTAGTGTCCATCAGTTCCCATAAATGAGACCAAAATTTTTCCAAAAAGTAAGAGTATCGATATGATATTATAGATGTAGGAAGTCCAAAATGAACCCATACATTCGCAAATAACTTTTTTGTTATCTGTTCAGTTGTGACCTATTTCTTGCATGGCATTAGAATACACTTATTTTTTAATCTATCCACTATGACATATAGATAATCATGACTTGTCCTAGAAATAGACAAAGCCCCTAAAAATTCCATGGAGATAATTTCCCATGGATGAGAAGGTACTGGAAATGGTGTATATAATCCTAGTTTTTTATTTGCTAGGCTTACTTGTGGCACACATAACACACCCTTTGATATACTTGGAAACTGTCTCATTCATTTGAGGCCAATAACAATATCTTTGTAACTGTGCAACATTCTTACCAACCTCAAAATGACTAGAGAAGAGAGAGGTTTGAGCTTCTCTGATTACATTCACTCTTTCATCTCTTGGTGTACATAATTTTCCAAGATGATATAACAAATTTTCATTGATATAATAATCTAACTATTGATTGTCATGAGTTAATGCATCATTTACTTCTTTAAAATCATCATCACATGCATATTGTTCTACATAACTTTCATGTGCTAAAGGAATATACATAATTATTGTGGATGTATTAATTACTGGTCTTGACAACATATATGCAACCTTGTTATGAATACCCTTATTATACTTGATTACCAAATGAAATTGTTGCAAAAAACCCATCCACCTGGAATGTCGTGACCGTTGTATCTTGGTATTTGATTGCAAATATTGTAATGGTTGATGATAAATATGAATTATTGTCTTGTTTCCCATTAAATAATGCTTCCATTTCTTTACACTTTGTACCAATTCATACAATTCCTTATCATATGTTGGATAGTTAATCACAATTTGAGTGAAAGTCTTAGAATTATAGCATATAGGTTTACCTTGTTTCATCAATACTACTCCCATGACATATCCACTTGCATCAGTTTGAATATCAAATGGATGATGTAGATCTAGCAGTGCCAAAACTAGTGTGGTGCTTATCTTTTCCTTCAATGTCTCGAAGGCTTTTTATTTCTTGCCTCCCTATTGAAAGACTTGTTTAACACTTTTTAATGCATGTAGAGGTGCTATTATGTGTAAATGTGTTGAACCTTCATAGAATAGATCTAGCTAGAAAATACTACACACATTTGTAGAGATAAATTGAGAAAGAAGAAGCAAGATAGAAAGAATGGAATAATTCACATTAACTATATTCCACACTCAAAGAGTGAATAATTTACAATAGATATAGAATACATAAGTAACTAATGAGCCATAGTGGTGGTCTAGAGTGATCTGGACACACATTAGCAGTTACGGGAGTGAACTGTCACCTAGTCTAGTCTCTCAGGCAGTTACAGGAGTGAACTGCCACCTAACTGAGTTAACTAGTCAACTAGTATTCAGTTAATTGTCTGAACAAAGAGTAGTGAGTTGGTGATTATCCCAATGTTGCATAGTGACAAAAGCAATGAAACATCTAAACTCAACTCAACTAGTCAAACTAAAGTGTCAACTGAAAGAGAATATTCTCCAGGTGGAATATTCTCCCCTAAAATATAGGAGACTGGATAATGACTAATTATGACTAATAAACAAGGAATAAACTTAGGAAAAATAAATCCTAGGTCTGTGTGAAGTAACTCCAACACCCCCCCTGAACATCACTATGGTGAAAATAAACAATGGGTCCCGACAACAAGGACATGTTAGGTAACCAAATACAAAAGATACACTGAAAATAAATGAGGAAAGAGGGAAAACCTCATGGGAAAAACCCCCCCTCAAGGTACAATGTATGTAAAAAAAATGAGAAGGAACAAAAAACAGTTGCTAAGCAACCTTGTCCTTCACTCCAAGAAAACCTTGCAACTGTGCAAGTTTGTGCTCGATGAAGATTTTATTGAAAATGTAGATGTATGCATGGATATGATGAAGTATATGCACCATTGATATGTCCATACATATCCACTTTATCTTCTTGTAATGAATAATATCCAAATAAATTTTGGATGAAATTTTGAAAACCGTGCGGTCGTTTCCGAAAAAATGCTGAAATTTTGTTGATTTTGAAACGATCATAACTTCACTTTACGGACTCCGTTTCGGATGATTGTTTTTTTGAAATTGGATATTTTCCCGAGAGGAATTCAAATATCCAATTTGTTTCTGCAAATGTTTCTCATAAAATATCAGAATGGAGTTTTATTTGCGCGGCTCTCTTTTTGTATCCTGACGTGCATGCATGGTGCATGAAAAAGTGTCTGCATGTGACTCCTGAGATGCATGCCATATATCTTCCACATGAATTTCAAAAAATAAATATGAAATGGAGTAGACATGATCTTCAATTATTGGAATACTAATTTCTGCAAAAGCATTTGTAGGAGACTCTTCATAATAAGAGACTTGATCTTTTGATGGCTTCTCTTATGGATCTATCTGTTCGACCTCCTACATGAAATATTCACAATATTCTTTATTCCCAAATAGAACCTCCAATCTGGTCCATAATTCATTTGGAGTTGATCCTTGTGATTCTTCATCTACTTGATGGAAAAGTTTGGGAGAAACAAACATGTTGATACTTCCTATGGCCATATCTTGTTTATTGAGAAAGTCATTTTTCTCATCAACAAAATCACGCTCTACTTCCATTTCCATAGCTATTTGGTATAAGCCTTTGCATCTTAGCAAAAGAAAAATTTTTGGCTTCCATTCCAAATAGTTATGAGGCGTGAGAAGTATTTCTGGCGAATAATCCATCTTTTGTTGTCTTCAATCTTTTGTACCTGCAAAAAATGATTTGGTGTAGATTTTGCTTAGAATTCTATCGGCTCTGATACCATGTAAATGTGTTGAACCTGGACAGAATAGATCTAGCTAGAAAATACTACACACATTTGCAGAAATAAATTGAGAAAGAAGAAGCAAGATAGAAAGAATGGAAGAATTCTCATTAACCGTATTCCACACTCAAAGAGTGAATAATTTACAATAGATATAGGATACATGAGTAACTAATGAGCCATAGTGGTGGTCTAGAGTTATTTGGACACACACCAGCAGTTATGGGAGTGAACTGCCACCTAGTCTAGTCTCTTAGGCAGTTACGGGAGTGAACTGCCACCTAGCTAAGTTAACTAGTCAACTAGTCTTCAGTTAACTGACTGAACAAAGAGTAGTGAGTTGGTGATGACCCAATGTTTCATGGTGACAAAACCAATGCAACATATAAATTCAACTCAACTAGTCAAACTGAAGTGTCAACTGAAAGAGAATATTCTCCAGGTGGAATATTCTCCCCTAAAATATAGGAGACTGGATAATGATTAATTATGACTAATAAACAAGGAATAACCTTAGGAAAAATAAATCCTAGGTGTGTGTGAAGTAACTGCAACAGTATGTATAATAAATGAGCAATGAATTTTATTATGTATTGTACTGCTCCTAAGAAGCTCCCGACTTCAATGGTAGTAGTTGGCTTGGGCCATTTTTCAATGACTTCTACCTTTGCAGGATCTATCTTTAGTTGACAATTCCCTTTAATATATCTCATATATTCCAGAGAAGATTTTCCAAATTCACATTTAGATAACTTGATATACAAATTCTCTGTCATCATGAGTTCAAAGATTGTCTTGACATGCTTTATATGATCTTCCCATCTTTGACTAAATATCAATATATATTCTAGATAGACAATAATAAAATCATCTATATAGAGTCAAAACACATCATTCATCACTCTCATAAATGGTGTTGGTGTGTTACATAACCCAAATGGAATAACTAACCATTCGAACAAGCCTTGCTTGGCCTTGAAACCAATTTTCCATATGTCACCTTCTGCAATTCTGATATGATGGTAACCACTTCTCAAGTCAAACTTAGTGAAATACACAACATTCTTTAATTTATCTAATATATCATCAATTTTGGGAAGAGGATAACAGTTATTTACCACAATCTTCTTCAGGGATAAAAAATAAATACACATCCTCCATGTGTCATCTTTCTTCAAAACTAAGACAATAGGAGAACCACACACAGAGGATCTTGTATTGATGATTCCTTCAAGAATCTCTTGAACTTGCTTCTTTATTTTTTCATTCTTGATTATTAATGATTTGTACTTTCCAATGTTCAGAAGAGGAGCATTTTGCTGCAAATATATTTCATGTTCAACCTCTCTTTTTGGAGAAAACCCTATTCGTTCCTAAAAAAACTCATCATAATTAGATATGATGTTGATCAACTCTTCTTTATAATTTGGATCACAACTTGATAAAAAATCTGCTATGTCCTCTTTTTTATGTTTCACTATCATGAGAACAAAAGATTTAGTCTCTTCATTTGCCTTGTGCTAACTAAAGAAACATTATTTTTGATGCGATGAGATATGACAATATATTCAACCTCATCCTTGAAAAGATGATATTTATTCTCTTCTCAATAGAATACAACCTTCGTGTCAAATAGTTATGGACTACCCAAGACAATGCCACAAATGTCAAGAGGAGTAACATCTAACTCGACCTTGTCACAACTTAGCATCATCACACACGAAGGATTTCATAACGAAATGCATAATGAAGGATTTCGGAGGGAATGGAGGTGTTCATCGTAGATATCTCGAGCATGGGGCAACCTCTGCACCGGAACTTTGTTCGGCTCGGGTGGTGTCGATGGTATAAGCAGTTCCGACAACAGTCCTGTCGTGGCCTCGGCTATACGCGATCCTAAAGGGCGTGGCAGCGGGGCTGCACGAACACTGGGAGAATAGGGTTATCCACAAAGACATCAAGTCCAGCAACATGCTTTTGGATTCAGAGATTAACGGGCAGCTGGAAGACTTCGGCCTCGTTCGGCTGTATGATCAAAGTGGCAATCCGGACACCACACTAGGGTACATAGCGCCGGAGCTGATACAAACGGAAAAGGCTACGCCAAGCTCAGACGTGTTCAACTTCGGGGTTCTGTTGTTGGAGGTGGCGTGCAGGACGATGCCCATGGATCCGTCAAAGAGCTCTGAGCTGATGATTTTGGTGGTGTGGGTGTGGGAGCTGTACACGGAGGGACGCTGCGGGAGGCATCGGATCCATAGCCGGAGAAGCATATGATGTGGGTGAGATGGAGAAAGTGTTGAAATTGGGGTTGTTGTGCTCGGCGGGTTTACAAATTCAAAATTCAAAATCATTCTTTGTATACAGTACCACAACGGAGAGTAGCTATGAAATGACATATCTCATATGAGGTGTGATGTAACAAAAATAATAGCAAACGGGCATGTTATGGGCTTCCAATTAATGATGCTATAGGACACTGTATGGATGGACACTGTATAGCATTTAGAAGCAATCTTCATGGGTATGCCTCAAATAGGCAAACTAAATGTTAGGTCACACGTGGTTCACCCAGATCCAACATTAAGGAAGCTAGTTGGCAACCCCAATCATCTCGGTTAAGATCATCTAACACATCTACACGTCACTCTGGAGTCTCATAAGCATGTATATTCTTGTTTTGTAACTAGAAAATGCTTGTTAAGTACCATACTAAACTACCATATTTTGTGAATCATGGTTGGTGATTAGTTGTTTATGAATTTTGTATTATTGGTAACATGTGATTAGCTACTTTCAGTTATTTTTATTAACTTTTTATGTTAAGACTAGGATACCTTGTCATTGATGATTGATTTCATGTTATGATGGAAGATGTATGCATGTGTTGGATACCTTGACATTGGATGATGTGTTGGGATGTTATGATGGAAGATGTATACATGTGTTGGATACCTTGACATTGGATGATGTGTAGATGTGTTGGGTGCTTTGCCATTGAATGGTTTCATATTATGATATTATGATTGATGATGTGTATATGTTGAATGCTTTCCCATTTATTGGTTTTATATTATTATTCAAGATGTGTAAATGTGTTGGGTATATTATCATTGATTGGTTTCATATTATTATTGATGATGTATACATGAGTTGAATACCTTTTCAATGATTGGTTCCTATTATGATTGATGATGTGCATAAGTGTTGAATATCTTACCATAGATTAGTTTCATATTATGATTGATGATGTACACAAGTATAGGATGTCTTGTCATTGATATGTTTTATATTATGATGAGATTAATTATGATGATGATGATGTTGCATACTCCGTTAGTATCTTGGAAAAACTAAGTTGTTATGGGTGGAATCCCTTCAAATCTACCTATGAAATAGGCTTGCAACCTTCATAAACCTTTCTAGAGCTAGTGCACTTTTTGGGGTGGATTTTCGCAATGTCTAGCACAAAAAACTAGGTACATATCCATAAATCATTTTTTACAGTTTTTTCAATTTTCCCTTGGCTTCTTGAGTTATTTTTTAGGGCCTATTTTCCTTTCAAAACTCCCACATTGTAGATGACTTTTTTTTTCAAAAAAAATCACAATATTGAGAAACAAACCCCACTAGGGCATCTAGTACCTTCCATTTTTTGAATACCTTCAATTTGCATTTCAAAATTACGTTATAGTATGTCATAGAACAAAGTTGTATCTTTTTTGTTAGCCCCTATATGTGTCTTTCTTGCATAACTTTAAGATAAATAAAAGCATTTGGATGTCCGCAAAAATTTTGTTAATGCCTCTAAGGCCTATTTTAAGGCCTTAACACTCATTTATTATAGACAGGAAGAACAACAAGATGACGGAAAAGGATCACTAGCCAACTCTTTTGTATTCACACCAATGTTACATATTTATAGTACAATGGGTGATGCGACCTCATAGAGAGATTTTCTCTAGATCCTAAAATCATGCATGATGATTAGGCTAGGAAATCTTAACTAACTCATTAGTCATCACTTGAGGATATATTACTAATATCCTAAATGAATAATACAAATATAGGTGACAATTAGACTTAGTGATTGGTAAGGTAATCCATAGGCTAACATTCCCCCCCTCAATCGCAAGTCCAATCAATAATACGAGCAATGAAGCATAAAATAGTATCAATTCCAAGTCTTCATACTGAAACTCTCGAGGTGAGCCTCAATGAAGAACTGCCTAAAAAAACTGCCAATTTGGATGATGAATGGTTCATCTGAAATGAACTAGAAGAGAGATGAGATATGGAAGTGAACAACTGCAATATCTGAACATTCCCTGATTGCTTGACAATTTGATCATTTTTCCAAGTAGTTGAGCTAGAAGAATTTGATGTCTTATGCTAATTGGTGAACATGTAGTATCACCACTCTATTATCAGTGTGTCACTGAAGTGCTCTCTGAATCTGTAGTATGGGATGAACACTTTTAGGTGTTCAATGACATCCCAATGTATCATGTGTATGATTCAATTGCAATTCATTGAACCATAATTATGACAAAGTCTGTCATCTACAAACTGCAGTTGCCCATTTGGCATATTTGTTGTCGAAACTTTCGGTTTGAAAAAAATCTTCAATTCCATCATCAATTCGCCCCTTTTTCAGCTGAAAGGAGAGACCACAAGTGGTTTCACGAACCATCGTCGTTTGATTTTTGAACTCCCCCCCTTAAGATACAGAAGAATTACATCATTGTACTCCCACCTTTATGATCAAGAAAGTACCATACTTACTCCATTTGGGTACAACGCAAAGTGGGCATGTGGAAAAAAAACACATGTTATCTCATCCCATGAGGGCCATGCTCGAAAGCTACGCCATAAGGGGACCACTTATGTGAGGTACAAAAATGTTATGTGCTACAAGATTGGTCTTTACTTGAGATTTAATTCTTCGGTAAGAATTATATAATCGCTTGATTGTTGATGACCCCTGCCAAGGATCGATCCACTCATAGTGAATCTTCAATCTTGCAGGTTTCTTCAGTGTTGAACATCTGTCTGAAGAATGGTTATGTCTGCCACAATGTTGGCAAGGATGCAGATCAAAAAATTGATTCTCCATGTGGCCAAATCGATTACAATGTTGGCATTTCGTATTATGATGTTGAACTAGAACAGGTGAAAGTGAATCTTCTTGAAGGAATCCAACACTTTGGAACTTGATTAGTTTTAAATAATCGGGAATATGAAAGGTGACTTCCTTGTCATATACAAGTCATGTTCTATTCTTGTTGTAAATGATTTCTTCCCAAGGTTTGATGATGGACTTGGAAAGAGAATTTTGTTCCTGATGATGTGCTTCACATTTACTTTTACTTAATCTTGTTGTATCACTTTGTGCTTTGGCATCTTCTTCTTGTGACTCATCTTCATTGGAAGATGATTCTGAAGTTGGATTGTTGAGGTTCTCCTTCAATGATTGTTTATCAAAAACATCATCTTCATCATCATAGAGAGGGTTGTAATGAAAAAAAACTAGTTCAAAACACTTAACTAGCTGTTCATTTTTTAGATCTATCAACTCATCATTCAATAGTTGGGATTGAGATTGAAGAAATCTAACTTTAGCTTATGTCACTTGCAAACAAGTTAGCACTGATTGAAGAATATCTTTGTGAATTTTGACTATGTTGTCTTCAGCAGTGTTTATTAGAGTGTTCACTAACTCTAATAATTTTTTATTTAGCTCCATTTGAACGTGCTCTCTTGCACTTCTCGTTCACTAGATATTCATGCTCACTTGAACTTGCCTTGCTTGAACTTGCCTCGCTTGAAATTTTCTTGCTCAAATTCGCTTGAATTTGTTTCCGGGAAGTTGAGGTTGTCGGTTACCACTGAAAATGCATCCAAACTTGTGATTTTACAATAGACTTACAATGACTCGAACAAATGTCGGGTTCAACCGAGAATGCATCCAATACAATTTAATGTGATTTTAATAGTGACACTTACAAAGAAACTATTGCAAGTACAATTCAACTTGATCAAGTAATATTACAACAAACATTTTGCAAGTTACAATTGAATTTCAAATTCTCCATGATGTGTCGAGTTCAAATACTTTTATTTGTCCATTGTTGATGTGGTTGACAACTTGAATGTTTGAGAATTATCTTCATAGATACTTGATCATATGTGCTTTGATTACTTGTACTTCACTAGCGTTAATTGTGTGCTTGAATTAACTTTCTTGGAAGGCCATGTGTGTATCGTCTTATGACAAATTGTAAGTATACTTATGTCAAAACTAGACATAAAACATTACATAAAGAAACCATGAAAACATTCACCATTACAAACAATGACAATTTTCCGTAAACCCCCTTATTCAATTTCAGGCTAGGTTTAGGACTAAGAGAAAAATTAAAAATTGATCTATTATGACTATCCCTCTTATGACGACTTAGTCCAAATACATGTGGATTGGGATAGAGCACTTTGCACCTCAAAAACCTGCATTGAATTGTCGGATTGTGTAGATTGGATCTTTTAAAAAAACAAAAATAAAAACTCTTGCAAATTGAAAACCATTTCACTGGACAGATCTCATTGACAAGTCTATGAAATAAATCTCCTAATACTTGTCTCACTTTTATGGATTCCCTTTCATTGCATGGTGTCGGGAATTCTGAATAGTCTTAGAAGCAGTCGTTGGTTGCTTACTAGATTTCTCTTTCTCTGCAAGGGAAGATAGCTTATCCACTCAAGGCAGGAATTAAGTTTGCTTCTATCCAGCAAACAATATTTCTTCATAAATAAGTTCAACTCAACTATGGTAGCTGCATTAGTTGAGGGAGAAACCAATGATCTGTTAGGTGATTCATACTAGGCACTGAATATTGAACTTTGTGACATTGTCAACGACGACCCCCAAAAAGCAAAGGATGTCCTTAAAGTTGTTAAGAAACACCTTGAGAAAAAGAACCCAAAGGTCCATACACTTACTCACTTACTCTCATGTTGTTTGATTCATTGATGAAAAATTGCGATGATAATATCCAATTACAGGTCCTCCAAGGAGGAGTTTTTTGGAGGACCACAAGGAAAGTTTCCACAATATCATGAGGCTTGCCAAGACGTACTTTGTACATGGATAAAATTTCCACGGGATTTGGATAGATCTGTTGTGGTATTGGAAACTCAACAATCCCAACCAATTTCTTCACAATCTCGATTTTCTACTTTTCCAAATTATGGGGCCGAAGTTGTTGAGGAACCAATATCATCTAGTCTTACAGGACTAAGCTTATTAGATATTCAAAAGGAAAGGTGTATTATGGATGTCTTAACAGAGATGTTGAATGCTCTAGATCCCCAAAACAAATAGGGTGTGAAAGACGAAATAATCATGGATCTTGTTGAACAATGTTCTTTTAACAAGCAAAAAACAATGCAACTCGTTGCTACAACTTCTGATGAAGAGCTTCTTTGTCAGGCTCTTGCATTGAATGACGTTCTAAAACATGTTCTTGGTAAACATGATGCAATTTCTTCAGGATTGTATGTTCCATCCAAAGAAATAAATGTTCTTGCACATTCTCCAGTAAACATTAACCATGAAGAAGATGGCGCAGACGATGATGTAGAACAATTATTCTAGATCCGCAATTCATGTTGTAAATAACTAAAATCTAATCGATTTTGATTTGTGCAATCATTCGATCCGGGAACCTTTGTTGATTGGTAGGGGGAGATTCTCTTGCAGATCAGTGGGTTATCATGGGTGGATAAGTCAATTTGTGGAGTTCAATCTCCTTTATATCATAAATGAATACTTTGAAATTGTGGCAAAACTATTGGGAGAGATGGAGATTGAGGGCGATATCCAAAATACCTTTTTATATGTGTTGAAGATTGATGTGTTGAATATTTGGACCAAATCATGGGAAAGCTGGACAATCTGGAGATCATGGGAGAGCTGCAAAAATCATGGGAGGATTGTTGTCCAAAAACATGACCTGCAAAATTGTGCAAATTAAAGTTGAAATTTGAAAAATCGTTGCAATATCATCACAAATATCATTGCAGAAGTTTGGATCATTGTATTAATGGATAGATCAATCGCTTGTTGAAATAACAGATCCATGGAAAAATTGAGGGCGAGCTAGAGATCGATGGTGCTGCAAATTGACGCTTATATCATTACAAATCCATGCTACAAATTCTTCCTCTTAGATGCAAATAGATCACCTCAATGTTTCACACTACAGTAATATTGGATCACTGGTAGAGCTCTGTGTGGTAGATCATTGAAGGGTTTGACACGGGAAATGGTTTTTTTTTTTAATAATAATTAAAATCAATGTGAACTTTCAAAATAATCCCAAACTTCAAATTGCAATAGGAAGCTAGGCTTATTCACTTGGATCACCACCGTGGAGTAGTCAACATTATCAATGATCAGATCTAGCTTTCTCACTCATTAATATCATGGGTGACTAGCATAATAAGCTATCAGGCCCTAAGAACTATAGAAGCTCTGATACCAATTGATAAAATATAGGCAGGAGGAACAACAATATGAGGAAAAAGGCTCACTATCAAACTCTTTTGTATACACACCAATGTTACATATTTATAGTACAATGGGTGATGCCACCTTATAGAGAGATTTTCTCTAGATCCTAAAATCATGCATGATTATTAGGCTAGGAAATCTTAACTAACTCATTAGTCATCACTTGAGGATATATTACTAATATCCTTAATGAATAATACAAATATAGGTGACAATTAGACTTAGTGATTGGTAAGGTAATCCATAGGCTAACATATTAGTTATGGTTAGGTGGATTTAGGGTAGGTTACATCATGCTCACTTTATAGATTATTTATAATAAAGGAGATTCATTTGTATAAGCATATTGTCTTGTGAATTTGATATATTATAAAAGGAGGTATCCCCTCAGTGGATTATTATTCATTGAATATTTTGGAGTTGGTTCGTGACATTTGGTTTTAAAGCATACAACCCTAAGTTTTTTCTCCTTCAATCGAGACGTCTTTGAATTTTTGCTATAACTGTTTTTTGGCACGCGTCAGATAGAAAAAGTTTGAGGCCACTGAGGAGACAAGTCCACATACGTTTGGTAACAATTCTAGGTATTGGTTCATTATACTTTCTAAGTTACATCTTTTGGAAGTTAGGGTTCATGACTAGTCATGAAATCATTTTCAAATGAGTTATGTTGGAATTCTCGATAGAATTTTTTTTCAACGAGGTCTAACACTATGAATTTTTGGGCTCCTGAGAATAAATATATAAGTACTTTGTGTAAAACAATTAGGTATTGGTTCATTATACATTCTTATATATAACTTGTGGAATTTAGGGTTTGTGACTAGTCCTGAAATAGTTTCAAACAAGTCATCTTGGAATTTTCGATATAATATTTTTTAGAAAGGTTTCAAACTATGAAATTTTTTGAATCTTGAGGAAACATAGTGAAGTAATTCTGGAAACAAATTCAATTTTTGGATCAACCCCAATCAAAATTCCACTCAAGTAATAAATTACTCTATTAACCTTTTATTTTCCTTTTATGCTTTCATATATTTATTAATAATAGAAGGCAAGGAAATGACATGGCCAACTATTATTCCTAGACTATCCCTATATGTACCCACGCTACTCTTAACTGAAACACAACTCAATAAAAACCCAAGAATATCTATATATAATTCCAATCATTAGTGAGAGAACAACATGAACATATAATGCTTTCCCCGCCCTACTTTATTTTTTAGTATTAATTAAAAAGGAACAAGAATGAGGTGAGACTGTCTGAAAGTATCGGGAACTCAGAGGTGAGTTCAGATCAACAAGGAGTGTTGAAAAAGGAGAATCATAAATTCATTCTGATGATTGGGGGAATTGGGATATTCCTGCCAAATAGCCCAGCAGAGGCTAGTGCGAGTGTTGCACATGAGGAGGTGATGCAGCAGGAATATGAAAATGAGGCCAGTGGGCCAAATATTTTTAGCAATTTGTGTAGTGCAGGTGCAATAATTATCTTTCATATGGTGGGGCCGACTTGTACCCTTTACATCACAAATTAGGGTTAAAAGTAAATCTTACTCTTAGAAAATATATCAAGGATCTCACACGTCCACTAGTTCTCAGCTACTAGGGACACGTCCACCTGTGCTCAGACACAGGGATGTCACACTCAACATATTACTCAACTAAGTCCACAGGAGTACCATCTAGAGCACCATCTCAATCTAAATAAACTAAGTCCATAGGAGTACAAGGCAGGAGACCATCTCAAGCCAAATCAACTCAATCCATAGGAGTACAAGGAAGGAGACCATCTCAAGTCATCTCAACTCAGTCTAGAGGAGTAAACAAGAGACCACACGTCATAACAACTCAATCTAGAGTCTGACACACACCCATCACATGGGCACACCCAAAACTTGGGCTCCCTCACACAGATGTCTCAACTCGGTCTAGAGGAGAACGATCTGGAGGATGTCTCATGAAGCTGCAATAAAAAACATGAGGAAATTGTAGCCCACTCTCTTCACCAACATGACTCCTTTATGGAAATAAATACCCAAACTCTATTTATATGTCTTATGAAGATATCTTTGTCTTCTAAATGGCTACAAAGGCCTCTATTCTTGTTATAAACTGCACACAACAACCAGTGATGCCAATAATAAACAATATTTTGAGTTTGATTTCTCTATTATTATCACCAGGTGGGCACACAAGGATTTTCTATGCTTCTCTACTTCATGGCTCAAATGGTGATATTATTGAAAAATTTGTCTAGTATCATGTGATTCTAACTCATTCAACCATTAATGGTTTCAGTTATATCTTGTGATGTTTGAATACATACTCTCTTAGAAAAACAGGATCGCGGAGCAATAAAATAAAACAAATGTGGAAATAAAACACAGAAGATACAAAATACAATAGAGACATAGATATATGTGGTTCACCTAGAGTGGGATACGTCCACTAGAGAAATTGCCAGGTCCTTCCTTTATTATTATCCAGAAAATGAAGGGATATAACCTATAGCACACCCATTGTAACTTGCTCTTCTTTCTCTCACAGTATCCTCACTAGTCCGAATACAATATTCGCAATGATGCATAGCCCCAATACATTTCCCTCATAAAAGAGGGTTTCCTTCTAGGGAAAAAAACCCTAACATAACTTCTACTGTCAGATTTGTGACCTTATAATGAACGGTCCAGATTTATAATGAAATTACAATATACATTTACAAGGAAATTTTTCCTTCAGGGCTCTCTTTCCCCCGGACCCTGCAGAGGTGGTAACCCCCCTTTGCACTCCCCCACGTGGAGGAGTGTACATTCTTCTGGGGTGTAAAGTCTTCATGGGGTATAAACATGGCTAAAAACAAAGACCTTTGAATTAGGAAGATAATCAAGTTCCACAACCAACAATCTCCCACTTGGAGACTGATCTCAAAAACTTCACCGTTATTGTATCTATTGGACTATGATCCTTCTTGGAACTAGAAAATTTCTCGTATTCATATTCATGCTTGAAGACCAACTGAAACTGAGTAGGAACTCAATTTCTCCCTAGTTACTCCCTTAGTTAACATGTCTGCGGGATTCTTGCTAGTGTGTATCTTTTCCAACTTCAAATGTCCATCTTCCAAGATGGATCATATGAAATGGTACATGATTTGTATATGCTTAGTCTTTGAATTGAAGGTTGAGTTATTTTCAATATGAATGGCACTCTCACTGTCACAGTACATCCTTCTATTCTCCTGCTTCTTTCCCAATTCCTCCATAAACCTTTGTAACCAAATTATTTCTTTACTAGCCTCTGTAGCAGCAACATACTCTACTTCTATTGTTGAAAGTGTAACAACCTTTTGCAGTTTCGAAATCAAACTTATTTTGTTCCACCTATAATAAAAACATACCCTGTGGTGCTCCTCCCACTATCTTTATCACCTGGCATATCTGAATCAACATATCCCTATAGAACAGTTTCTGAACCTCCAAAACATAATGCATGAGTAGCAGTACCTTTCAAATACCTGAGAATACACTTTACTGCCTCCCAATGTTATTTACCTGGATTGTTCATATAACTGCTCACAACTCCCACTGCATGTGCAATATCTATTCTTGTGCAAACCATCGCATACATCAAGCTGCCAACTATTGATGAATAAGGGACCATGGACATGTATTCTATCTCTTCATGTGTCTTGGGACACATTTCCTTAGTTAATTTGAAATAGATAGCCAAAGGTGTACTAATTGGTTTTGCATTCTTCATTCTAAACATCTCCAACACATTCTCTATGTACTCACCTTGAGACAATGTCAATTTGTTGTTTTTCATGTCTCTTGTTATTCTCATACCAAGGATTTTCTTTGAAGCACCCAAATCCTTCATCGTAAATGAATTAGCTAATTTCTTCTTGAGAAAATTATATCATGCATATTACACCATTTAACAAGTATGTCATCTACATACAATAGAAATATAATATAGCTTCCATTTTCTAGTTTTTTAAAATAAACACAGTGATCAGAACGACATCTATTGTAACCATGTTCTGTCATAAACCTGTCAAACTTCAAATACCATTGCCTTGGATCTTTCTTTAGGCCATACAATCTCTTCGTCAACCTACATACCAAATTCTCCTTCCCTTTGACCTCATACCCCTGTGGTTGCTACATATAAATTTGTTCATCCAAATCCCCATGGAGAAAAGTTATTTTTACATCTAATTGTTCAAGATGCAAACCTTATACTACCACAAGACTTAAAATAGTCCTAATTGAAGTCATTTTAACAACAGGAGAAAATATTTCATCAAAATCTATACCTTTCTTTTGTGCAAACCCCTTTACAACAAGTCTAGCCTTGTACCACCTTTTTCATCCATATTCTTCCTTCAACTTGTAAACCCATTTATTCTACAATGCTCTTTTTCCTGTAGGCAATTGAACCAAGTCCCAAATCCGGTTATTTAACAAGGAATCCATTTCCTCTTTCATGCCTTGATCCCACTTCTTTTTGGTGTCTTCCTGCATTGCCCTTCATAACGTTCCGGTTCACTAGAATCAGTCAACAATAAATAATACAATGAAGGAGAGTATCGTTCAGGAGGTCTACTTAACCTGGTAGATCTTTTAATAACACTTGCAAGAGTTTGAGGTACCTGATGATCATGTTGTTGTACATTTTGATTTTCTGGTACCTTTGGAGTTTCTTTTTCAGTAATCTCATTAAGCACTGTATATTCTAGTTTTTATTTTTCTTGTTTCTTTCCCTGCAATTGATCTTTGTACATGACCTTCTCATTGAATATGAAATCTCTACTCCTAATTATTTTGTTATTTTCATAATCCCATAAGAGATAACCAAAATCATTAACACAGTATCCAATAAAGATGCGCTTCTTGGATTTTGCCTCAAGCTTTGTTCTATTTTCTTTATCAATATGGAGAAATGATTCACAACCAAAAGTCTTCAAAAAAGAATAGTTTACCTTTTTACATGTCCATTCCTCCTCTCGAATTATACCATCCAAAGAGCTTGAAGGTCCTATGCTTATTAAGTAAACAACAGTATCTACAACATCTACCTGGAACTGTAAAGGGAAACCAACATGCAATCTCATACTCCTTGCATGCTCCATGATTGCCCTGTTCATCCATTCTGACACAAAAGTTTCTTGTGGTGTTTCTGGAACTGTCTTCTCTCTACGAATCCCAAGGTATGAACAATAATCATCAAACTCCTTGCTACAATATTCACCTCCATTGTCTAATCTGAGACACTTCGACCTTTTTCCCATCTCATTCTCAAACAAATCTTTCCATTTCTTAAAAGTATCAAAAACATCAGATTTTTTTCGAATGAAATAAACCCAAGTTTTTCTAGTTGCATCATCAATAAAAGTAACATAATAACAAGATCCACCAAGATATGATACACGAGTTGGTCCCCATACATCTGTATGAAAAATATCTAATTTGTATGCACAAGCTCTAACCTTTCACTCTTCTTTTCTTTTCTGACTCTAAGAAATATGACTCTCTTTTGTTTTCCATATTCCATAAACACAATGCTCACAGAAATCCAAATCAATTTGTTTAAGATCTGGAAAAAAAAATCTATTGTGAAGTATTTGCATCCCCTTCTCACTCATGTGTCCAAGACTATGATGCCATAGTGTTGTATCCATTCCTGTAGAAACTAAAGAGATACAAGATCAGTATTACCAGTACATAAATACAATGTACCTACCTTCTCTCATTTTGCTATCACCAATGATCCTTTGGTGACCTTCCACACCTTATATTTAAATATGGATATCCAACCTTCACTTTCCAACTGCCCTGTTGAAATTAGATTTTTCCTTGGATCTGGAACATGTCTTACCTCTTTCAAAAACCATTGGTTTCCATTGCTTTTCTTTATTTTTACCTTTCCCATTCCAACAATATTGCATGGTGCATCATCACCCAAATGAACCTGTCCAAAATCACCTTGAACATAATCTAGAAAATTTTTCCTATGGGGTGTGGCATGAAATGAAGCCCCTGAATCTACTACCCAAGACTCAGAAATATTATCTACAGAAAGAATCAAAGCATCTTGTAACACATCACATGTTACATTTGCTTCCTGATTTTTCTCCTGCTATCCATCTCTTTGTTTCTTTGGAGCTCTGCAGTCTTTCTTCAAATGTCATTTCTTCCCACAATTCCAACACTCTATCTTTCTAAATCTGGGTTTGGATTTTCCCTTCCTAGAATTCTTGTGGTTCCCTGAGCCCTTTCCTCTATCCTTTTTTCTTCCCATGTTCTCCATGTTTAACGCATTACCTGATGTCTCACCTATGATTTTCTGTCGCATTTCCTCACTAAGGATAACACCAACAACATCATTAAATTTTAAAGTGTTTCAACCAGAGACAGAGTTACTTATAGCCATGACCAAACCATTCCATATTTCTGACAATGAGCACAATATTAGAAGAGCCATGACCTCATCATCAAATTCCACTTTTACAGAACTTAGTTTATTAGTAACCGTATTAAATTCATTTAAATGATCTACAACAGACCCACCTTTTGACATCTTCATATTAAATAATCTCTTCATTAGAAATACCTTATTAGATGTTGAGGGCTTTTCATACAGTCTATCCAATGCATCCATCAGCTCCTTCGTTGTCTTTTCTTTCAAAATATTGAAAGACATCGATGTTGTCAGGCTTAGTCGTATCGTTCCTAGTGCCTTTCTGTCAAGAACCTCCCCTTCTTTGTCCTTCATGGTCGTCAGCTTCTTTTCTATTCCACCCAATGGTAGGAATAGATCCTTCTGATATAAATAATCCTCCATCTACATCTTCCATAACTAGTAGTTTTGGCCATTAAATTTCTCGACCCTAAACTTTCCATCTTCCACCATTGCTCCCACTCGAGCCAGGAACCCTCTTTTCCTACAAGTTACCTTCTGCTCTGATACCAGTTGTTATAAAAATAGGATCATGGAGAAATAAAATAAAACAAATGCAGAAATAAAACACAGAAGATACACAATACAATAGAGACACATATATATGTGGTTCATCTAGTGTGGGCTACGTCCACCAAAGAAATTGCCAGATCCTTCCTTTATTATTATCCATCAAATGAAGGGATACAACCTATAGCACACCGGTTGTAACTTCATCTTCTTTCTCTCATAGTATCATCACTCATAATACAATATTTGCAATGATGCATAGTCGCAATACATTTCCCTCATAAAAGAGGGTTGCCTTCTAGGGAAAAAAACCCTAACATAACTTCTACCCTCAGATTTGTGACCTTATAATGAACAATCCAGATTTACAATGAAATTACAATATAAATTTACAAGGAAATTTTTCCTTCAAGGGACCTCTTTCCCCTAGACCCCGCAGAGGGGGTAACCCCCCTCTGCACTCCCCTGCATGGAGGAGTGTACATTCTTTCAGGGTGTAAAGTATTCATGGGGTATAATCACAGCTAAAAACAAAGACCTATGAATCAAGAAGATAGTCAGGCTCCACAACCAACATACTCAACCTAGGGGAAAACACCTTAGACTTTTACTTGTCTCTTTTTTTTAATGGAGAATCAACCCCAATCAAAATTCCACTCAAGTAAGAAACTACTCTACTAAAAATTTTGTTTCCTTTTATGATTTCATGTCTTTCTTAATCATAGGAGGCAAGGCAATGACATGGCCAACTATTATTCTTATACTAGCCCTATATGTACCCACACTACTCTTAACTAAAATACAACTCAGAAACAACCCAAGCATATCTATATCTGATTCCAATCATTAGTGAGAGAACAACATGAACATACAATTATTTCGCCACCCTATTTTTTTTTTAGTATTAATTAAAAAGGAACATCTATAAGGAGAGTTCAAGAGTGAAAATTAAATCAGCTTGTATGCATGGGACAAAGGAGACACATCCAATGATTAGGTAAGGAATGTAATGTAAGGGTATTGGCTCAATGTTTGAACTGACTAAGGAATGGAAGCCACATGTGAGTTCATTTCACAAATTAAGTGTTGGAATGGGACCCAATTCAGTGTGCAACCAAAAAGGAAAATAAGCAACTCCGCCACTAGTGTATGTGGCTTACTAGAGGGTTCATGTCTACTGTGGAAATGAATGTCATCCTTCCTGAGCTATATATGGCATGTACAACCTGCATATGACCTCAATTATGAGTAATTCACTATGTGCATCCTCGGGGACAAGCAATAGGAAATGTTTGGCCTCCAACTTGTCCCTCTCTAGGCTAAGTTTAGACCCCAATGATCCCAATAATTCAATTTTTTGTTTCTTCATATGTAGAAATAGAAACTTAGCTCAAAATTGCAACAACTAGCTTATAGCATCCATTGATATGAATTCAACATGGAATGGATGGAGATCATTACATAGATATTGGTTTTCATATAGTAAGAATGGGAGAAAACGAATTTCTAGGTGAGGTCAATAGAATTATAGAGAGGAATTATTCATTATAACCATGAATCCAACTACATGAAACCATCAAGCATAGCGAAGAACACCAATAACTCATCCATGATGATTAACACATCACATAGAAAAACAAATCACACAAAGACACATTATTTACCCTGGAAAACTTACTTTAAATGGTTTCTCAGTTTTCATTTAGGAAATCTTTGGCTCCAATGGAACTCGTGGCTCTCTATGCATCCTCCCTCTTGACCAACAAAATCCCTTTGAGATTCAAGTTACAAGAAATATAGCTAGGGAGTAATGGAAAGGCCAAGAGATTGTCCTTTCATTTCCCATTCCTCTCTTTTTGTTTTCTCCTATTTTCATTTTTCTTTCACATTTAATTCTTTTACTTTTTCTTTTTTTAATTATTTTATTGTTTGCATTGTCTTTTAGGTTTTATCTAACCTTCATTAATTGTCAAATTACACTTGCAATTACTGGGTCTTACAAACATTGTCTTGTTCAGATCCATTTCATATTACACCTCTCCATTGAGATACTTTTTGGTCTCCAAAAACTTTAAGGAAACCAATATTTTGATCAATGTGCCTTATGTCTTCTTCTATAGAACATGGCTCTAGCATTTCCTCCTGGCTACATATCTAACTCTGGCTCCTTGCTACATCTCTAACTCTGGCTCTAGGTCTTGGCTTGTTTTTTCCCATAATGCAAAAGTCTTCCCATTCACTCTCAAATCTAATCAATCTCCAAATCTAAACTCTTCACTCACATTTCATTCTTGTATTACCCTGGTTTTGAGTCCCCAGATGGAATAATGTATTTTGTTTATTTGATGAAAGGCCAGAGTGCCCAAACAATTAAAGAGGTCAGTGTGTGTAGGAAATGTAATGTTATGATCATTATTAATAATAAAATACATCGTTGGTTGCAAGAAATACAAGGACGATATTTATAGGGGGCTATGATTCCACGAGAGAGGGGGATTAAGGGGCTAAGTCATTTTATCATATTTTATTTACCCATATTTTCTTAATTGAGAGAAAGGGTTACATGATTTTTTTGGGGAAATTCCATGTGGTTCTTAATTCCCAAGTAAATATATAAACCCATCTTGCAGGATGTTTGGGGGTTCTTCTCCATACACACTTTCATTAATTTATTTCCTATTCATCCTTGATCTTGGTGGGGGGAAGGAAAGACGAATATCTAGGAGAGAAGCCATTGTTGGTTGGTTGTAGTGATTGTTGGTGTATTCCAGCCATGAATTAATGCCTACGTGTCTGAGATGCATTGGCATGTACTAAATTTTATTCACAGTTGTGATTCATGAGATTCCCAACATGGATATTCTTTACTAGATGCATTGGAGCCCTAGAAGGAGGAAGACAACCTGAGGGACTGCATGGAAGAGAAGGGTGTCCATTCTCTTGGGTTGTGCAGGCTAGAGAGTAGAGAGTTGGTGTACTTTGGATTGTTGTGTGTTGAGGAACCTGTGAGAGCTTGAGTGTTGATTGGTTTGGGGAAGTTGATTGACACCCTCGAACTGTCCTTGTGGATTCATAGCCCTGAATCGAGGGTGACATTGTTGTTAATACTTGGAACAATAGTGTCTACAGTTGGGTGGAACATCCTTGGCCTACAGCTAGTTGGTGAACCATTTTGATTAAGATAAGTTCTCTCTGTCATGTGTTCCTCTGCTATATATTTATTTCCGCTATGTATTAATTAATATATCTTAGCTGTGTATATTTGATGTGCATGATTGTTGGTTATTTTTATGCATGGAATGTTTACACATTGTTTATACTATAGCATGAATCTTTAATATTTCATGTGTTTTTATCATGTTTCTTTCATGCTTCTTTAATAATTTAAATGGTATTAGAATTTGAAATCAGTTTTGAATAAAGTTTTTGAGGTAGTGTGCTCGGCCCAGGGATGGTTGGGTATGTTACAAATTGGTATCAAAGATTCAAGTTGAAACATCGGATTGATATGGCCCGAAACTACTGGACATGGTATTATGTGTTGGAAAATTAGTTTTCATTAATGTCAACCATGGAAAAAGTATGCATAAGAACGCACAGGAGGAAAGAAAAGCTCAGCAGAAATAGTGTTGTAGAAATCACGCAGAAGACAGAGTTGAATGCAAACAAAGATCCTTTGTAAAGGATCGTGGAATCATGATTGTTAGATCGAGGGAAGAATTTGGGAGTGATGTGAGCCGTTAGATCAATATTGGAAGGATAGCGTAAATTTTTGGACTCTGGAACTTCACCACTTCGGAGATTATTGGAGACAAGGCAAAGGCATGAAATCTCGAAGTCGTGAAACCTCAAAATCCTGCCAAATATTAGATTAAGGGAATAATTCAGGAGTGATGTGATATGTTAGATCAAGAGTGGAAGGATAGCATAAGTTTAGGGACTCCGAAACTTCGCCACTTCAGAGATTACTCGATACTAGAAAAAGTCATGAATTGTCGAATCCACGAAGTGTCGAAGCCACGAAGTGTCGAAGCCACGAAGTGTCGAAGCCACGAAGTGTCGAAGCCACGAAGTGTCGAAGCCACAAAGTGTCGAAGCCACGAAGTGTCGAAGCCACGAAGTGTCGAAGCCACGAAGTGTCGAAGCCACGAAGTGTCGAAGCCACGAAGTGTCGAAGCCATGAAGTGTAGAAGCCATGAAGTTCCGAAGCTATGAAGTGCAAAGTTGAAGTCATGAAATCACACAGGTCGTTAGATCTGCAGTAGAGGAATGTGGACCGTATGTTTGGTTGATGATGTCTCTTATGCCACATGGAAGGGATTCCAGATGGGGACACATGTCACATGAATTCAGTGCCTTTTGGACCCCAACATGCCCATTTCTGGGTGACATGTGGCACACATACCATGGGTCCACATCACCATAGGTGACATCAGCATGCCATGTCATCTCTAGGATTATGGCCTCTAGGAATGTCCAACTTCTTATACTAGTAAAAGTGTCAAAGGTTGAAGTAAAAAAATCATGTAGACCATTGATCTAAGACCCTCTAGTATTTCTAGTGACTATCACATCCACGTTGGATATTTAAAGACACAAATCAAATTGCACAGATGTTAATTTAATGGAGGTAGTGCGCATTGATCTGGACAGTTGGAGGTTTTGAGTACGTGTCAACATGAGATTAACATGTGCAGTGGCTATGTCATTAAAAAACTAACTTGTCGAGTTGCATGAATTGTCCATCTCAACACCTGATTAATTCATGATCATTCATTTCGTTGAAGCCTTCGAATGAGCCAGGATTGTCTAGTCAATAGGAGATTAAATCTCATTCGTCTGATCTACTAGTGGAGATAATATAAGTACTTCGTTGAAGTGTACTATGGGAAGTATTACTCTGAAAGAAGGAAAGAATGTTGAAGTCCGGAGGAACTAGTTCTAGTGTCGGTCTCATGATAAGGTAAAGGGGTTGACTAGAGGTGTGAAGGGCCTATAAGTAAGTAAGCTCATCGACTTTTTCGAACAAGCTCATGTGTAGAAGAATAAGGGCAAGGCACTAGGAGCATCTCTTAAAGTGGATAAGCATGTGTTTTCGAGCCCATGGTCACAAGCAAAGTGGATTGAAGGAAGCTCCTATGTAGAATTTGAATTTTGTACCAGTTTAAAGGGGTTGTGGAATAATTTTACAAGATTGGCACACAATTATTCCATTGTCTCTACAAGATCATGTGTGCACAAAAAGGGTGAAAGTGACTTTTTCAGGGTGCCATAAATTTCAACTCAGATATCAGATTGGGGCATGGGAATAGTCATTAGAAAGATGACTCAAAGAAGAATAAAATTGAATTGTTATAATTTGGAGAAGGGTGATATATTTCTTCATGAATTGAGCAGAAAAAGAATATGTAGCATTGTTTGGAAAAAAAATTATAATATGCATAATTCTAACAAAATGGTTGCTTGCACATTTTGCAAAATTAGGGAGAATAACCATATCAGTTCAAGATAAGAATTTACATTCAATAAATGGAGGAACGAGAGGTATCCTTCAATCATGATAAAGAATCTAAAGGTCAAAATATCAGTGTCGTTAATGTAGAGATAGAATCAAATGGGCACAGGAGCAGAGGGGAACAAGAAATCTTAATAGAGACTGTGAGAATCCTGAAAATAGAAGTGCAGAGTTACAAAGAAGAAAATGAGAGGTCGATGAGAGAACAAAATCAGATAAATTCTCAAGTATTGCAAAGCCTAAATCAGTTGCATAGGCAAGCAAGGAATGGATCGGACTTAAGGAAGGAGGAAGAAGAAATATATCATTAAAGAAGAGGTAAATACAGAAGAGATTCCCATTCAAGAAGTGTCAACAGAACTCATAGAAATCACTCATTTCCTTACTCATCAAGGAAATTTTATGCATCTGAAGACTCCATAAGCAGTCCAAAAGTGTCTCCTATTAGGCACCAAAGAAGAAGGCATGCATTGGATAGTTTGCAAGGAGAGTTGAGGAAGCTTAAGCCACCATCCTTTGATGGTGAAAGAGAAAGGGAAGATGATTTTGAAGCATGGTTTCTTGGACTCGGGAGGTATTTTCAATTGCATAACTACTCCTCAAACCTAGAAGCAAGAATTTCCACATACCATTTACATGGGAAATTCTCTATGTGGTGGGATCAACTGAAGCAAGTTGAGCACCTTAATGAGAGCAAGATCACTTAAAAGTAGTTCAAGAAATATTTTCAAAAGGAGTACCTTGCAGAGCACTTCTATGACAAGAATATGTAATATTTATTTAAGCTAAGGCTGGGAAGCAAGACCATGACAGAATATGAGAATATTTTCTTGTAATTGTTGAAGTATGTAGGATTTATCACAGATGAAAAAGTGAAGATATAGAGGTTTTTAAGTGGACTTCAATCCTTTTATAAACAAAATATTCAATATGATGAGCCCATAACATTGATTGAGATCATCATGAAGGCTAAGTACATGTATGATAAAGGAAAGGGCAGAGAATCCATGCAGAAATATTGGAAGGATAAGAAGAAGGAAAAATCTCATCAGAGGGGGAAGGGGTTCAAACCTCCTTTCAATAGAAAAAACCCTAATAAAAATAAATAAGATCGGTCTACTAAGGATGAATCCAAGAAAGAGGATTCCTTGGGGAAAAGAGGAAGACCACCAATCCAATGTTGGGGGTTGAAGGAAAATAAACTATACAAGGATTTCCCTCACAAAGGAGATAAAGTGAAGACCATGCACAACATCCAAAAGGCTACAATAGTGGAGGACATGGGAAAGATATATGCATCCTTAAAATATCGACAAGAAGAGTATCAATCCAATATGATCGAAGTGGAAGGTAAGATCATTAATCATCTTGTTTCTATTTTAATTGATTCGGGAGAAAGTCATTGTTACATTGATCCCAAAATAGTGGATAGATTACATTTGGAGAAATGTAAGCTAAGAAAGTCAAGTTAGTTTCAGTTAGCCACTAGAACCAAAAGAAGGATCAGTAAGGTTGTCAGGAGTTGTCCAATAAATCTTAATGGAGTGAGTACTAATGTTGATATGAATATCATCCCATTAGGGTCTCATGACATCCTAATTGGAATGGATTGGTTGGACCAGCACCATGTTGTCCTAGATTTTCATAACAAGACCTTTACGTGGCTTGATGAAGAAGGAAAATAGAGCATTTTGAAAGGAATTCCAAGACCCATTTCTATAAGGGAGATTTCATCCTTACAGCTGAAGAAATGCTTCAGGAAAGGATGGCAATTGTATGCAGCTCATGTGGAGGAGCCAGAAAAAGAAAAAATGGCCAAGCCTTGCATATTTTCCAGTATTGCAAGAGTTTGAAGATGTATTCCAAGAAATACTGAGATTTCCACTGAAGAGGGAGATACATTTCTCTATTGATTTAGTACCATGAGCTACCCCGGTATTAAAAACACCTTAAAGAATGAGTACACATGAATTGAAATAATTACAAATGTAGTTGAAAGAGTTGTTGAAGAAAGGGTACATACGTCCAAGTGTTTCACCTTGGGAAGCATCAGTACTCTTTTTCAAAAAGAAGGATGGAACATTGAGGTTGTGTATCGACTTTAGACAACTGAATAAATCCACTGTGAAGAACAAATACCCTCTGCCCAGAATTGATGGCCTCTTTGATCAACTAAGAGGAGCAAAGATATTTTCAAAGATAGACTTGAGATCCGGATACCATCAAGGAAGAAAACATCAATAAGACAACATTCAGAACCAAGTATGGACATTATGAGTTTGTAGTGGTTCCATTTTGACTAACCAATGCACTAGTTGTCTTCATGTGCTTAATGAATGGAATATTTAGAAATTATTTGGATAAGTTTGTCATTGTGTTCTTGGATGACATACGTATTTATTCTAAGTCTAAGGCAGAGCATGAACATCACTTGAGGTTGGTGTTACAATTTTTGAGGGAACACCATCTTTATGCCAAGCTTAGTAAGTGTTATTTTTACTGAGAACAAATCCATTATTTGGGTCGTATTATTTCAAAACAAGGTATAGCAGTAGATCCATAAAAGATTGAAGTTGTTAGAGGATGGCCATCACCCAAGAATGTTTCAGAAATCATATATTTTATGGGATTATCCAAATACTACAGGAGGTTTGGGTTCTCTAAGATTGTGCATCCCCTAAATTATTTACAAAAGAAGGGAATCAAGTTTGAATGGACAATAGAGTTAAGAGAATTTTAATTTGTTAAAGGAATTACTTACTAGTGAACCTATTTTAAATATTGTTGACCCAAATGAGAATTTTTTGGAATGTACAAATGCATGCAAGGAAGGAATTGGAGGATTCCTCACTCAAAATGGACATTTCATTGGTTATGAGTTCAAAAAACTCAAAGAACATGAGAGGAATTATGTCACACGTGATTTGGAGCTTGTTTTTGTTGTAGATGAATCTCCCTGCAGACAAGTGGATTCCCTCTTGGTCTCTAGACTCCTAAGGCCAAGACAGAAAATTGCTTAACATGGACATTGACTTCCTTTTAGATCTAATCAAGCTAATAAATTAAAGAGAAGGAGAAATATATGTACCTTGTTAGCGATGTTTGTCCTTGCAAAGTCTTGGTTGAGATTCGATCTTGAGCTCCCTGATAGGTCCTGCAAAACAAACAAAGACACAATGGACTTCCTACTCTATTGAGATTAGCTCAATCATAGATCCATCTACTGCAGACAAACTCATATGAAACAAGCACAAGTTTGAAAGAAACAGGCCAAGCATCGATTATATTAATGAGAACAAGTAAAAGTACTTACAATCCTTTGAATGAAGGTGCAGTAGCTTCTTCCAGTTCTCCTTGTCCAACCCCTTTTCTCAAATGATATCCATTGATTGCTTTGATGACATCTCACTCATGAGATCATAAGTTTGATGTAATTCTCAATCGCTATTGTCAATACCTTCTTATGAGATCATAAGTTAGGTATAATTCTCAATCTTCCTTCTACCTTTCACCGTGAGAAGGCCTCCTTATATAACCTTGGAGAGGTCCAACCACTTGAGAGATATTTGGGATGAGTTGAGGATTCCTCTCCTTTAGTTTAGGATCTCCCCTAAGATCATGCCTTGACCATCTATTTGAATCCAACTACCTTCAGGAATTGAGGGATTCTTCCCTTATTTGCCTCAACAAACCCATAATTTGATAAAAAAAGGGTAGCGCTCCCCCAAAAGGGTACCCAGGGAGCTCAAGCACTCCCCCAAAGAGGCTCAGGGAGTGCCATCACTCCCTGACAGAGGGTAGGGGAACTCTCCTCTCCAAAATCCATTTTTTTGTGGTTTTTGCAATGTCAAAAGGTTTGCACTTCCTATCAAGTGATTTCTCTTCTTCCAAACTAACCTTTGAGGTGTTTTAAGTGTCTTTATGATGTCGTTAGAGGCATAACATAGGCAAGATGGTAGTATACTGTCTGTGACACTTGCAATACTTGTAGTTAAGATGCGACACTTGCGGACAAGATGTGACACTTACTGTTAAGAACCAAATATCAATATAGCATAGAAAATCCTCAGAAAAAGTACTCAACGCCTTGAAAAAGAGAGAATTTCAAATAATAAGCCTCTTCGAGGGGGCAACCTCCTTTTACCCCACTTAAATTTTCAAGTACAATATGATTCAAAATGAAAATGTCTCCTTGGTATATATAGGAGACTAGGAGGTATAATTACAACTAATGGCCTAAAGCCGACATAAATAAAATAACATTACTAATATAATATGCCCAAATTAAGGGGTAATGAGCCAATATTAGGGATTAACATGCCCCTCCCCTTGAGACAAGTGTTTTCCGCGATGCTTGAGTAACTCTGGATGCTTATTTATAAAAGTCTCATCTTCCCAAGTGGAATCTTCAGCCGGTAGTTTCCTCCATTTAATGAGATACTCTGAAATGGATCTATTCCTCAGTTGGCGAATTCTTGTGTTAGTGATGGCTTCAGGCTCCAATATGATTTTTCCTTCTTCTTCAAGTTTTGGAAATATAGTTTGAACTGGGATCTTGTCGCCTATAACCTTCTTTAAGCATGAAACATGGAAAACTGGGTGTACTTGTGAAGATGCAGGCAACTCCAATTTGTACGCCATAGTACCAATATTTTGCAACACCTTATAAGGGCCATAGTACTTTGGTGATAACTTATTATCTTTCTTTCCTTGCTTGAGGGACATCTGTTTGTATGGTTGTAGTCTTAACAATACCCAATCACCTACTTCAAAACTTCTTTCACTACGATGTTGATATGCTTGTTGTTTCATGAGATTTTGTGCCATGGTCAGGTTGTCCTTTAAGATTTGGAGAACTTGTTGTTGATTCTCGATGTGATCTTCCACTGCTTGAACCTTAGATTTTTATTTTAGAGAAGAAGTGATGGAAGGAGGGTGGT
>ML815118.1:114392-130158 GCA_009831015.1 Picea engelmannii
ATTTTTTTTTTTTTTTTACAGCTGCGGGGTTATGCTTTGGTCTTAAGAATGTTGCAGTGCTGAAATCCCCAGATTCTGAACCAGAGAGTATTTACTTAGCAACCCAAACACAGATACATGTCAATAGATCTTGCCGGTTTAATTTGTTTATGTTGTTGTGTATGTTCCCCAAGGGTTAGGTATTCAAGGGTTCTACAAACAAGGGTTTGCCCTGTGCTATAGCTCTCTGATATGCGTGCGGGGTCCAACAGTAGTACTTGGCCCAATATCTCAGGGCACTAACTAAAGAGGATAGACTGTACCCTTAGTCGTACTACCCGACTACCTAGGTACTAGAGAGTATCTGCCCGAGTGTTATTCTCGGTGACACTATAGCAGTCCGGCGGCCGATAGGTTTATCTAAAGAGGGCTTCAGGAAATCTAGGTCGATCTGTACATAGGTGTTGTCTGATGCGCTACCACTCGAAGGGGTATCAATAGGGGTTACAAGGGTGGCCAACAGATGTGCGCTTAAGAACCACTTGTATTTCCTGCATGTATGAATCTCTCAACCGCGGGTTTATGTGCGTAACGACAGATCTTTGTGGCTTAAAGACGTCGGAATACGTCTCTACCCTGAAAAAAAAAATACCCACAATTTCTGCCAAGGAAAGTGCTATGATACCACTTGCAAGATACCAAATATATAAAATATGCAGAACATAAATAAAATGCTAGAAATGGCAGAATAACAGTAAACTATCCAGCATAATCTTCACAATACACAGAAATGATATACGAAATAGCAATAGAAAAGCACTTTGATTCAGAAAGCAATGTTCACAGGCCTCTTTGAGGGAGCAACCTCCAGTCGAGCAGCGCTCTCTTACAATAATCTTCCAGCTAGGGTTTTCATACACTCGACCCTTATTTATACTAAATATGTCTATTAAGAGAAGCATCTAGAGGAATATCCTTCTAGAAGAGGAAGCTTCTATTAGGTCTTCTTACATCTACCTTATTCTATTTTATTGAAAGGTCTTATTAATATTGACCTTTATTACATCTGAATACATTGATCTACCTATGTGCAGGTTAGGACCTTAACAAAACCATTGTGTGTCTCCCTGTCAGAATGTCTTTGGGAGCGACTAAGATGTCGGCTACCGCTCCTCGACCTTCTTCTTCTTTCATGGGTTTTGCGACTCTCCGTCGTACTTGAGTCTCTTCCCTTCTCGAGTTTCTTCTCTATTCTTTCCAGGCTCTTCAAAAATTTTAAGTTTAATGCACCCTGTCGATCCCTGACTTTCATGAGCTTTCGGCTATCAACTCGCCGAGCCTGGGCCTCTCTTTGCAATCCTTCAATGATTTTCATTATGTGTCCTTCCTTATCCTTCTCTTTTCAATGCCCATTGGAGTTCGATCCTTCGATTCCCAAGTTAACATCCTTTCCTTCCTGTTCTTCTTCTATTTCGGGGGTAATCTGCACCTTTCCCCACTCCATACTCGGCGTTGGTTAACTAGAGTCCTGTCCTCTATTGAACTCTACACATGCACTGTGAAATTAAATTCAAAGTTTGTCAAGTCGATACTCCTTTGGAACAATCCATAACATTTATAAGCCAATATGAACAAGAACGAAAGACATTTTGATTTAATTAAGTTTTTCTTTGAGCTCTAGTTCGATTCTACAATTTCCGAGACTTCGAAACTTCAGAATTATCGGTCCACGAAGATCCGACAGTTAAATATTCATAACCCAAGTCACCCTTTTCGCAACTCACGATCTTGCGAGTTCGTGAGTCGAAAACCTTCGGCTCATTCCTCCAAACATCGATACCCAAGATGCGATAAGGGTATGGCTCTCTCCTCGCTAGGGTATGCTACGCATGACCATAGTCTAGGGATAAGTGCTAGCACTCTTCGCTACTCACCCCTTCGTGAGTTTCAATGTCGATATCTCATGCCCTTATATCACGAGTTCCCAAAATCGCGAATTACTTTATCCTCCGGGCCCACAGCACAGCTGTCTCCCTTCACCATCGTGGCATGTGGTACGTTCATGAGGTCCCATGTCGCTTTTTAATGATGTCATCGGGTCCCACCTCTCTCGCTTCTCTTCTCGACCCACTGGCACGTGGTACATCTCCATGTGTCCACATCCATTCCACGAAAAATCCAACAGTCAGATCTTTCTCAGATCTACAGTGCAGATCCTTTCGACGTTTTGGGCTTCCAAACGCTGATGCGCTCTAACTCTCGTTAGCCCTCCAGGCTAGACTCGTGTTTCACATGACCTCCCCTTATATGACCACATTCATACCCCTCTATCGGGGTTTCGGACTTTCCAATGCCGAAGCCCATATGTCCTCAGGATTCGCGATTCCCCGAACCCCGATTTCCCGATGGGATCCCAATATTCGGATTTCGCAACTTACGATTCCCCGATGACAAAGTTCTATGTCAACTCAAAACCCCGGTAGCTGATATACCGATGGTTCGCTCGATCTCTGCCACGTGTCCCCACAAACGGACGGCTCGGATCGTTCCCGGGACTTTTACCATGAAAATTCCCAACCTCCTGTCATCGTGTCTCCCGATTTCACGAATGCCGATATTCCAATATTTCGACATGCGAAATGTCGATGGGCTCTTTATTATCACCACCTGTCCCTTCGATATGGACGGTCCTGACTAAATCGGAATTTCGCGTATCGCGATTTCCATACCCATGTGCAATATCAAAAAGGGATTTAAACCCCGTGCACACTTTTCAGATATGACAGTCACAAGGGTTCTCCTTCCCTCCCGAACAGATCCTAGAGCTCCTACACCACCGGTGTGGAGTCCTCTCTCCTTGTGGACTCATACCACACTGGTTGCGGTTTCATAACGCCACTATACCTCCTGAGCTTTAAAACTCGTCAAGTAACTCCTTGCCGTTTTGGAGCAAACCAGGGTACGAAATTGGCCTTCCAGACCCAATGTCCCCTCGTATTCTCAGTCAAAAGACCGCTCCACTGGCCCATCTAGGCTCAGTGTCGAAACCTTGGCTCTAATACCAATTTGTAGCACACCCATTTCGGAACTCTTAGCTTACTCGCGCTCTTGATACCAATTGTACACACCAATTGTACAAAGCTCATACAGATATCATATATCCCATGCATTTAAACAAATAAACACATTTAACTCAGAGTAAAACATATCATTACTGCTATAATTAAACAATCCATAGCATTCCATATTAATTCGTATACACAGTGGAAAACATGATAACATATACAGTAGAGACATGATAAAATGTGATAAAACCTAGTTAGACACTTATCTTGTAACAATGGTGGGATCCACCAACCAAATGCAGGCCTTCCATGAACCTCCCAGCCTTAGACCGCACTGCTCATCAACTCAGCAGTGGGTCACCCCCGAGCTGGGACTAAGCTCCACCCCAAGACAAGGAATCTAGACTCAGGCTGAGGTTACAGGGAAAATAGTCACACACAACCACAAGGGCGGAATGCTCTCCCAGGAATCTCCCACACTCACTGCCCACAGACCCTCATTCCCCACATGCCTGTTCCACCCCAGGAGAATGCACCTTCTCTGTCACCTAAACAGTCCTTCGGCTGCCAATCTCCCTTACCTTGGGTTACAGGAACAAACCGGACTGAAAGTCTCCGAGCTCTATGGCAGCTACAGGGTTCCTTCCAGGAGTTCTCTCCTTCCCCTGCGCACTCTCTCACCTAGAGGGAGTCGCTCACAGGACAACAAGCCTCACGTAGTCCAATACTGCGTAGTCTCAACAATCCCATGGGAAAATAAACATAGGCTTTCCAAGGACTAGTTCGACAATCACAGGATGGCTTCACAGTCACGGCTTCAGAACAGGGAATGCTCACATAGGCTCGCTCAACTTTCCCAAACAAGCAAGACTCTTCCCCGAATTCAACACCAGATTCTCGTAGGCTGGGGTTACACGCACGGGATTTCTCAGAATCAGACACAGACATTCGAGTCACAGGGTCTCCCCAAGGTTCTCTACAGGAGTCGGGTTAGTCATACTTCTCAGAGCTTCGTACACGCTCAGAAAATCCAATGGAATGGGAATGGAATCTTCTCACGGCTCACCCTGGCCTTTTTATTCGCATGCACCAGGGTTGACACTTGTCACCCATGGAACTGCATGCATTCCACCAGCACACGTTCCTCCCACCACTTGGGAAATCACGCGTCCTTCCAAAAGGACTTAGGATAAAAACATATGATGCACATATATTTTGGAATAATATTAAAATATTATTCCCAGGCTTAAGACCCCCCTAGGCTTAGCCCCTAGGCTCAACACTTAGCCCCTTTCCCACCTTCCAGCCCCTAATTCCTTGCCCACTATGTGGATGCTCAATCCCCCTTCACTCATTCATCGTGGTCGGTCTGCACCTGGTGGTGTTTATATTTTATTAAGTGTTCTGCATGATTACATATACAAGAGCAGGCTCCTGGCCTTCAATACTCAGGATCCCTGGCCTAACAACACATAAGCCTCCATCTTATGAAAACATGGCTCACCAGCCTATAAAACATGATTACAATTCCTTTCAGAACTTGGTTTACAGCGAGGCTCGGCCTTGGGGACACTACACTATTACTTCACCCTCAACATGTATATGAAAACTATGTTGCATAACTGTGTTGAGGAGAGGGTTCGACCTCTTCTTATATAGGTTGAAGAGGGGAAGAGGGGAAGCTCGAAATAGTAACCTGATTGCATGCATTAAACATAACTCAGCTTCATGCTTTAGTTCAAACTTAGAACTAGACTTGAGATTGGTTACAACTCAGCTTTACACTTTAGCTCGAACTTAGAACTAGACTTGAGATTGGTTACAACTCATCATTACACTTTAGTTCGAACTTAGAACTAGACTTGAGATTGGTTACAACTCAACATTACACTTTAGTTCAAACTTAGAACTAAACTTGAGACTGACATGCTTTAGTTCAAACTTAGAACTAGACTTGACACTGACATGCTTTAGTTCGAACTTAGAACTAAACTTAAGACTTTAGTTGCAACTCAACATTACACTTTAGTTCTAAAATAGAACTAGATTCAAGACTTTAGTTGCAACTCAACATCACACTTTAGTTCTAAAATAGAAATAGACTGACTTTTGTTGCAACTCAACATTACTGAAATAGAACTAGACTCAAGACTTTAATTGCAACTCAACATTACACTTTAGTTCTAACATAGAACTAGACTCAAGACTTTAGTTACAACTCTTGACAAGGCAATTCGAAATTCTCTTCATGGTGGATAATGTTTACACGTGCCAACGCACTAGATCAATACAATTACATTATTTGCAATATTAGGAATATCGTTTGTTTCTAGCTCATAGGAATTTGATATTCAACCTAACTTTGCTAGATGCCTTGACTTTTTTCTCATGGCTTAGAAGGTTTGACTAGGCTCACAGAGGTTGTATGTTCCCCCTGAATTTTTCACTAGTCTGTCTATGCTTACAGAGGTTGTACATCCCCCTGACTTTTGCACTAGATTGTCTATGCTCACAGAGGTTGTATGTTCCCCCTAAATTTTGCATTAGACTCACATAGCATCTCATTCATCCTGACTTTTGGTTTGACTCACAGAGGTTGTACGTTCCCCATGGCTTTTGTCAATACCTCACAAGACTGGTTGATTCTCCAAATCTCCCTGGCTAGCCTCAGGGTGGCCCATATGGCCTCTCATTGGAGAATGACTGTCGATGCTGCCAAATTTAATAGAAGGTTCCTTCACTAGAAATTTCATATGAGGTTAAATAGAATTATATAAAAAAGTATAAGCGATGTAATAAGATGTATTGTGAAGTATATCGTAATTGTAACAAGCATTGTTTGTGAAGTGGTTTCCTTCCTCAAGGAATAATTATTGGTGTTACCCTCCCTCAAGGGTTTACTCTACAATTCTTGTGCCTTCAATATTTTGTTATCTATTGTGTGGATTTGTTATGTTCAACTTGATTTCTATCTTATATTTTTAGATATACTAAACTACACTACAATTGGTATCAGATCTTTTTCTTTGGCTAAAATAAGGAAGAAAAAAAATTGTCAATTTGTCAAAGACAAAAGAGGATGTCAGCCTTTAAATAATTTATGAAACATTTTATGTAGAATTTGAAGAAACCATCTATAGATCTAAGTTCTTCTCAAAAAAATACCCTATTTCAAAAAAATCGTCCAAATTAGAGTTTGGGAAGTGGAGTTATCGCTAATTTAAAATCAATTGTTTTAGGATATTTCTTTGTGATGGCCATGCGGATTGAAAATCAAATATATTTTGATAGAACCCTCTGATTTCAATCGAAACAGTGCCAATAGTTGCAGAATGGCCATGGAATTTTTTGATTGTAGTCATAATAGAAAATCAAAGAAGTATCACCAAAGTTATGATCATTTTACAGTAGCCAGATTGAAAAGTAAGTTATTATTATAAACCTTAGTTTTGTTGACGGATTTCTTCCAAACAAGATGCTTTTTACAAAAAAATGATGTCGTTAATATTGAAAATACATAAAATGGATAAAATATAATTATCCATCATTTTGGAGACTAGCTCTATCCATTAATTTAAAGGATGATGCTAGGATATGATATGCACTTAACCATGAAGAGATTAAGGCACTTCCAAATGAAACATATGAGAAACTATACGTAGATAGATGGTCTCATGACAATATGAATGATAAAGGGAGCACCAAGGGTTTGTTTTCATGCAAAAACTTCCTATCACATGTTCATGAATGTATTCAGCAACAGAGGATCATTGTTTATATCAATCATAATTGCAAGAAATATTACATCAATGTTCACTTGGTTAAAAGATTGCAAGTTTTAGCGAAGCAATCAAAGTACACAAATTGTGGGTGAGTATGTTCAATTTTTTAAATATTTGAAGTTTACCATCGAAAAATATGTGTTGTATCTAGATTTCCATGCTATAAATATGTATGATGTGTATATTATTCTTGGATATTCTTGGATGGACTCAATTGGTACAGTTAATATGAATGTGCAAAAGAAGTTTTTGAAGCTTTGGTACAAAAAAAAAAATTGCCTTGCAGAATATTTCCCTTGCTAAACAAGAAGGGCCCATAAAGGCAACTAAAGAAGTCCTTGCAGTGAAACTAATTGCAAATTCCAAGGTTGAATCAGAAGAAAAGCATACAAAAGCATATGAAAAAACTCCCCAGAAAGGGCATTAAAAGGAAGAAGAAGCTAAGGAGTTAAATGAATCAAAGGAACCCCATGTTGAAGAGCCCAAGAAAGAATAACCAATCATTAAGGTTGATGTATATCGCCACCCACACCACTTGAAAAAACATCATCCCTCAAGGCAAGGACATGAGCATCAACAAACTTATGGACCAACATGGAACCAAAAAGGCAAACCCTATGGAGGCACATGGAGAAATAAAATCAATGCATGGATATATCATAGTATAACAGCAACAACATGGAACCAAAGGTGCAACCGAAATCAATATCAACATGGAAAGGAAGCAGTTGAACCCCATGTTCATATTTCACTAGGATGGATGGATGCTCGTACATAGTACTAGTTGGCTACATTGCTTAGGAGACCATAGTGTATGGCTTCATCCCATGTTTCAAAGATGAAACATGCAAAGGGGAATGGAATCTAGTGCAGCTAAGGAGGATAATATGGGATACCTAGGAAGCTACCCAAAGGGAATAATAATATATAGGTTGTCACATATTGTGAATGCAATAATTACAAGAAGACTTACTAGAAAGTTCCTTCACTAAAAAATTATTATTATGTTAGATAGAATTATATAAAGAAGTAGAAGCAATGTAATGAGATGTATTGTGAAGTATATTGTAATTATAGCAAGCATTGCTTGTGAAGTGATTTCCTTCCTTAAGGAATAATTAATGGTGTTACCCTACCTCAAGGGTTTTCTCTACAATTCTTGTGTATTCATTATTTTGTTATTTATTGTGTGGATCTGTTATATTCAAGTTATTCTCTATCTTATATTTTCATATTCTCTAAGTTTCACTACATAACCCTTATCCATCATAGCCCATTTACCTTAAAAATTTTGAACCAATGTCGTGGATCTGTTATATTCAAGTTATTGTTTATTTTATATTTTCATATTTACTAAGTTACACTACATATCCCTTATCCATCATAGCCCATCTACCTTAAACAATTTGAACCAATGCCTCTGGTATGTTTTTCAAATTCACCAAAATGCTCTTGAGAAATTCTAAGGAAGGTAAGCTTACTAGAGTTTTCTTGGCCATGGTGTTGGCCTTAACAGTGTCAATGGAAGGTGGATTTTCTTCCTTGGTCTCTTGGACAGTTGCTTGTAGCTTTGCCAATATTTCTTCCTTCTCTGCCAACTCTAGCTACAGCTGATCCATCATATGAGTGAACCTGTCCTCCTACCAATGATCCATTTGAATGATCTTCTCTTCCAATTGTACAAATTGAACTCTTCTCTTGTCCCAATCTACCATAACTGCAGTGAGGGAGTCTTGGCATTCATCAAATCGGTTATTTATCAATGGAAACAACATTGTTGAGGTCTCAAGTTTCTTTTCCATCTATATGACTCTTCAGTCATACATTTGTACCTTCTCCTTCAAATTATTGTTCTCTTCTCAAAACTAAACATTGGTGGCCTACAAGTCTTCCAACCTTTCTCTTTTTTATTTACCCATGTTGAGTTTGTGTTCTCCTCAAAGTTCTAGTAGTTTCATCACAGTCAAGGATTTAATTTCTCTTACACCATATGATCCATAAATAATTGATTTATATACCACTCACTTCACCAACACAGATCCTCTACGAAAAATTAAAATCTAATCTTTATTTATCTATCTTATGCAAAGATATATATCCTTTGAATGGATGTAAGGCCTCCATTATCAGTGTATCTTGCATGCAAAAACTAGTTAACAATGTCAATAATAAACATGATTCTAAGTTAGTTTCTCTATTTTTATCACCATGTGATCACACAATGATTGGCTATGCTTCTATGCTTCAAGGATGAGATGGTAACACTATTGACAAATATGTCTAGTAGCTTATATTTTGATTCATTATACCATTAATGGTTTTAGTGATATATTTTGATGCTTGAATCCATACTCAACAGAAGAGACAACAAGGCAAGGTAGTGAGATGGCCAACGATATATTTAATAGAAGGCAAGGCAATGACATGGCCAATGATTGCTCTTTCATTGATCATGTGTACCCACACTGCTCTTAATTGAAATACAACTTAACTACACATGTTTTATTTTATTTTAATTATACATATACTAGTCAAAAACATTACCAAATTAGTGGATTTAAATAAAATCTCTGAATTTGTGTTATCGTAAAAAAGATACATAAATTTTAAACAATTGTAGTTTTTAATGCCCCTATTATATTTACCGTGTAGTAATATTAATCCATCTTTATGCTTTCAATGAAATTATTTTTTCAAGATTGATATATGGAATATGTTGATAGAGGTGTCTAAAAACTGTACAAGGAATTGTCAAAGAATTATTATTAATTGATGTGCAGAGAGAGCTAACCCAACAAGAAGACATATAAAAAGTATGTGATGATTGATTTTTTATATATATATAATAAGTACCTCTTATTAGATATATTTTTTACATATACATAAAATATTTATTTTCGATTGTTTTGATGTCGCTTTTAAGATATCAAAAAATTACATTCTAAACATAATATATGACAAGGAATAGGTGGATCTCAAAATTTATGAGAAATGTGTGCATTTTCTTTACTAGTTTACTATTTAATAATTGTCTTTATTTCCGTATTATAATTAATCTGCAGTCGTCTATGAATGTGTTCTAGGTTTTCAAGTATAAATAAAAGTCCGATTGACATTATATTGATGAATTTTGTTATTGGACATTATTTTACCTCCCACATTTATAATTGTTACAAGAAACAATTTCTTATATCTAAAACTTTATTATAACATATAATAATCCTACTAATAATGTATGGAGTGGAACCATTAAGAATTGATGAGCAAAAACATGCAAAAACATGAAACAAAACTATGAAACGACATGTATTATTCATAAAGTAATGGATGTTTTCATAAATGTAATAAGTGTATTAATAAAAATATACAAATATATGCATTTAATTATACTTTTTATAAATGATATATTCATAATTAATTCTAATTTCTATGTTTGGAGGTTGAACAAGGGATCAAGCTAATCATCAAAACCATGCAACTAATACAAGAAAAACATCCATAAAGAATACAACTAATACAAGAAAAACATCCATAAAGAACGAAAAAATAAAATAATCATCAAGACAATACAACTAAAAAAAAAAAGCATTCATGAGGGACGAAAAAATAAGGTAATTATCAAGATAGTACAACTAATACAAGATCAACATCCATAAGGAATGAAGAAATAAAGTATGCAAGCAACTTGAGCAATTAAAGTTAAAGTGGTTCAAATGATGAATGGATAATATAATTAAATGTCACAATCTTTATATTTCAAAATGTTTGTTGACTCAAAATTGCATGTTTCCAAAACTTTAATTTTTTTATTTTTCATGAATATTTTTCCCATTTGTATGAATGGATTGTCATAACAATGTAAGAGTTATTTGGATTGAAATCTTTTTAATTAATACGATGGGCTTTATTGTTTTAATGGAAGGTTTTGTAGCATGTTTTGTTGTTGGTTAAGTATATATATATATATATAATTTACAATTTTATAATAAAAAATATTTGATCTTATATAAGATATTAATTTAGATTCAATTATATTCGTAAATTAAAGATATTACAATTTTTTCATTATAAATTCAAATCAAACACGCAATATATCATTTCGAAGTTAATAATACATATTTTTCAAAGCGTAAGTCAAATTGAAAAAGGTGTTTTTGAAAATATGTTTAAAACTCAAAAATATAGCCATGGTCATAACATAAATATGTTAAACATAGCATATTTTGAAGTATCCATATCTTAGTTGTCCAACCTCCCATTTGAGTGATTTTTTTTTAAGCCGTCTATTTTTCAAGTAGATTCCAAAGATGCAAATTGTTTTTGAATACTCCACTAGAAATTTTAGAAAACATTATGAATGTCGCAATCCTCATTTTTTTATGTTTCTTTTTTTTTTAAACTCTAAAATTAATTGACTTTGGCTCTAATACAAACATAGCAATGAAGTGTCAATTCATGTTAGCTCAAACAATTAAGGTGTGGGTTTTGTTTGCTAGGCGATCCAAGTTCAATACCCTTACGATGTGTTTAGTCGGGAGGAAACACCCAAAAATCCAGCCATGTTAAGGGTTGGTGCGGCCCAAGTAGGGTGTGATCCCCAAGTGATTTTGACAGATTAGATACCCTTGGGTTGTGGTTTCTTAGCCAACGGTTGAAATGTTGTCCCCACAAGTGACAAGCATTTATAACAAACAAATAAAACATAACAATGAAGTAAAATGAAAGGGTTGAGTGCCCATGTACACCCAAGGGTGTATTGCACATGCAAATCCTTAAATATGGAGGAAAATGTCTCTATGAAAATAATACTCAAACAGACCTAGGGGTTAGCATGATCAATAGATGCTCTTTTGCTATATGCATAACAGTTTTCTGATCAAATCTTATTAAGTCCTTTGGGGTTACTAGTCACTTATGCAGTTAGCAGTAGATTTTCCTTTCATCTAGAAATTCCAAGCAAGATGGGAGAGTGATTCACAAGCAATTGCATGGGACAAATGCCCCCATTCTTCATTTAAGTGTGTGAGAGTGGGTTGAAATTATTTTCTAGAAAAATATAAACAAATAATTAAAATAAAATAAAACAATACTTAAAAGAGTGATGTGTTTGATTGACAATAAATCAAATAATTACAAGTTATAAAGAATTGCATTTTAATACAACTCTAAACTAAACACTCTCCACTAACTTAATGTGAGGCATTAATGAGTGTAAGTAACAACTCTCAAATAATGAGTCATTAATATGAGTAACTAACAATTTTCCCCAAACTTCGTGATAACTCATTAATAACTCACATTAGAATACAAGCTTATGAGTGAAAAAATTTGTATCCAAAATGTGTTGTGTAAGAGGCCTTAGTGGCATATACTTCCCCACATTTTGGTTGGAAGGTTTATTGACATTACCCAGGGAATGTGTTCCATGCAAAAGTAGATGCAATCATTCAATTGATGTGCCCATGAAATCATATTCTATGAGATACAATTCCATAAACCCCTCAAAATCAAAATATCCAAAAGACATTGTTAAACTTAGGTTAGTTGTTTGGCTTATGTGTCTAATCTAGAACTATTTATTGAAATTTTTTTAGTCTTTTTATATTAGGTCTCATTATAGTGTTAAAATTTTTGAATAAAAAGTTCAACACAACTCCTTTTATATAATTTACAATAATAATGAATTGCTACAAGCAAATGATCCATTTCAAGTGCCACAAACATTATGACTTTGATTGTGCTTCATGCTACTACAACTAAGATTATATTTTCGAGTGATTAATTACACCAATGGTTACCTACTTCTAGAAGTACATACATTTCATTGTAGTGTTTAATAATTATGAATTAAATCTATGTAGGTTTCAGTATGGACATTAATTAGCTTCTCACATTCATTGTTTTGATTCCATCACTTGCTCATATGCATCCACCTCTATTTGAAATGTTAGTAGTGTTGGGAAATGCTAACATTGGTGCTTCCATTTGCTTGTTTCTTTTTGTCTACTTAACATTTTCTCTATTTGAAATGTTAGTAGTGTTGGGAAATGCTAGCATTAGTGCTTCCATTTGCTTGTTTTTTTGTCTACTTAGCGCTTGTTTCTTTTGTCCAAATGTATGGTACTTTCATTTGTCAACTACTTCAATGTCAAGTAATGATTTGCAATTTTTTCAAAAATAATTGGTCAAGTTCATGAACCTCTCCAATTCGTAAAGACATATTTGTGTTTTTCATCAAGGATGGCTCTAACCTTGATTGAACCGACATGGATACTCATTTACTCAAAAATCATGATACTTAAACTAGATTACCTAAACTCATCTTTTCCATATTTGTATTTGCCTAGGATTGAGTCTCTTCTTAATTATAGAATAGTAATTCAATATGGAAAAGATGTTCCTCATGCATCTTCGTAAAAATAAATACATCATCTAACTAAACAAATGAAAAAAAAAACTATTAAGGTATAACCACAATACCTCATTTATCAAACATAAAAGTGAAAAGCACGTTTGTTACTATAAACACCGCCACTAATAGAATCCTTACCTCGTCTTAAATGTGGAGTGTTCCAAGTGTCTTCTTCCCTGATTCAACCCGAGTCCCGACCCTCACCTCATATCAATTTTATAAAGTATTTTAAACTCCTTGCAATTAATAATGAAACTTTTCAATTCTTAGCAACGAGTGTCCATTCTTTCTTTGGATTTGTCAAGACATTTATAATGCCATGAAATAACAATTAACACTAAATCATGAAACCTTAATTAGGGTTTAGTGAATAAGCTAAGCATAAGAAACAGATGAACATAATAAATTGTTGATGTTTGTAGCTCAAATAGGAACTTCTGCACAAGTTGCAAGTTGTGTTAACTATGTGTGAAGTAAATTATTAATAAAGAGTCTTTTAATTTTGAGTTATGTAAATTCTAATAAAGTGTCATTTTTATACTAGTGATTTACTTGAATCTCAACAATTGATCTCAAGTGAGATTGAGATTTAATCTCAGCAATTTATTTCAAAGCGAGATTAGGGTTAGGAAGATTTGGTTATCAACTCAAAGTTATAAAAGAAGGGCAAGGTAGAAGAGAGAGACGGTAACTCAGTTGCACAGAGAAACAGAGACGTTCCTCAGTGTGCATTACTTCACAAAGACAGTTCTTCCTCAAGCGAAGAGAGTGGTCAAGAAGGAAAGGGAAACAAAAGAAGCAGCAGTGGCAGGGTCATATGGCCACAAGGTTGAGTTAGGAGGTTGCAATAGATCTATGTTTGTGTTTTCTCTTTTCCATTGGGTCGATTTTCCCGGTATGGGAAGCCCTTGTAAGTTTTGATTAAGTGAATGAAAAGCTGATTTGAAGGGCAGTCAGAAAACTTCTGTGAACTTGGGAATTTTTGTGTTCTTTCGTTGTTTAATTTCCAGTTAATTTTCAGCTAGTGTGTAACTATTCTATGGTCTGAATTTTATGTTTAAATTCAGTAAGTAATTTTTTCTTGAGATCATAAGGAATTAATTTACCTAGGGATTAAATTTTGACATGGTATCAAAGCAAGGTCTTTGATTGAGATTTCCAAGTACTAGCAGTTAGATCTAGTACAGATATGGGGTTATAGCAGCATGTCTATTATATCTGATTGACCAGCGGTCAGATCTAGTACAGATATGGGGTTACAACGGAAAATCTATTAGATATGAGTGACCAACGATCAGATCTAGTACAGATATGGGATTACAGCATCAAATCTATTAGATATGAGTGACTAGCGATCAGATCTAGTACATATATGGGGTTACAATAGCAAATATATTAGATTTGAGTGACCAACAGTCAAAGTTAATACAGATCTACAGTTATAGCAATGGATCTATTAGATCTGAGTGACTAGCAATCAAATCTAGTTCAAATATGGGGTTTATAGTAGCAGATCTATTAGATCTGAAGTCCAATAGTTGGGTTTTACTGGTGATTGAAGGACTAACACATTTTCACGACAGTTTGTTTAGATCTGGGAAGATGGCAGTAACAAGTCTCATGTTTGAGGATGATTGGATGGAGCTTCAAATTTTCTTCCCTAGAAAGCAAGGGTTACTTTGCTTTTGAAGGAAAATTATCTTTGGGAGATTGTTGACAAAGTAATTCCTTCACTGACAGATCCACGGAAATTGGAATCTCGCGAGAAGAAGGAGATCATAGCCACGCGGGTGATCTTGGATGCAGTGAAGGATCATCTAATTTCTCACTTGTCTGAGAAGAAGATGACCAAGGATATGTTCGACGCCCTGGTGAATCTCTACCAAAGTGAGAACATAAATAGGAAGATGGTGTTGAGGAATAATACCATATCCACGTAGATTTATAGATTAGACTCAGTTACTAGTTACCTCATGAAGATCACCCAAAACCGTGATCATCTTGCAGTGGTCGGGGAGAAGGTGTTCGATGTGAAATTGGTAAATACAACACTAAATGGATTCTCAAAGTCTTGGGAACCATTTATCAAGGGTATTTGTGCATGAGAGAACCTTCCCACTTTTGAGAGGCTTTGGGATGACTGTGTCCAGAAAGAGACTCGAGAGGAGTCTAAAGCTAGCAGGTAGGAAGGTGATGAGAAATTGGCCCTTGTGAATCAAACGAATAAGGGAAAAGGAAAGGGTTCTGGAAAGGGTAAGGGCGAGGAGTTAGCCTCACAGCCATGAAAGAAGAAGGACATAAGTGTTTCGTATGTCATAATCTTGGAAATTATGCATCACAGTGTCTAAAGAGGAAGAAGGGAAGAGAGAAGTCACAACAGCATGAGGTAGCAGCCTCAGCAGAAACTCAGATGAGTTAGTTTGTTGCAAAATTTGAGAAATATTTCTCATTGGTTTCCTACCTTTCTACCAGTACAATTTATAGGTGTACATGGTACGTGGACAGTGGTGCATCTCGCCATATAAAAT
>ML815119.1:0-22679 GCA_009831015.1 Picea engelmannii
CAGTTGCAGCTGGAAAACAAAGGAAGTTGGTGCTTCCAATGAATGTAATTCTTCAAGACATATAAGAAAAAGCATTTCGTGGTTTTCTCCCGATTTGGGTTTCCATGTAAAACACTGGTGTACTGTGTATGTGTGTGATTGTTTATTTATTACTACTCATTATTGGATAATAATTCTACATTAATATAACATTTGAAGAAAAAGGATTATAATTACGTTATTACTGATTCACCCCCCCTCTCAGTAATCCAACAATATATTCTTCAACATACAAGTAGCTTTTAAGTAATGAGTACTGAAATAATCATAAACTAGAACTTCGAGATATCACTTTTAGCCCAACTACTACTATCCTCTCTAGGCTTGTTGATTTGATTTATATCAATGTAGATTTGTTTGTTGTTTTCCAATTAAAAAAAAAAAACTTCTCTAACTACAAATCTTTATTCTCATTATGATGCTCTCCATTTATAAATACTAAATTGTCTTTGTATTCTCACATAACTCTCAATTTATACAAAACCAAATTAAACCGATTTATCTCCTCTCCTCTCATATCAATATATCTCTACTTTTACAACTCCTCTCATCATCGACATCTTATTTTGGGTGGAGAAATTACAATGAAATGGATTAATTCACAATGGGAAACACTGGAATTGAATGAATGTAATGGAAGGGTTGGCAAATTGGAAGAGAACGAAGATGGAGGTGAAGGAAAGCTCAAACTGATTGAATTGATGGTAATAAAATTTTAGTTGCGTATACGTCTAACTATGCCTCTATCAATAACAATGCACGTATGCCCATGCCAAACACATTTAAGAAGAGCTTAGGGAGACCTAAGAAGAGTTTAAATCACAAATTCATCATGTATTGTTTCACATTTGCAATTGTTTAGTTTAATGTGATTGTGTAATTTTTAAAAGTTTTTAAATAACAATTATTTATTGTTCAAAATCATCATTGAGAACGAAGTTAGGTAGAAAAGGAATATCATAGTAGATGGAGGCCAATTGACATTTCACTAAAAATAGACAATGTACTATTGACAAATGGGCATGCATCCAATTCTAATGCATGTCCAATCAATTCATTTGGAAGGAGGGAGAGTGATTCTAAGAATGGAACATTGGAGGATGCAACCATGTTATAGTTGTATTGACTCACACATTTCACGATTCTATGTCTATTTCCCTTTTCAAGAAGAGGGAATGCCTGTGGTTGAATTTGGTGGTCCTGAATTGTGGTTGAGACAACATTGTGGTTTTGTCTTCCACCGAGATAGCGGTTTTGTCTTCGGCCCATGTACTACCTATTTTTCCATCTAATGTTATATATTCATTGAGGAATTTTACAAGATGAGGATAACCATGCCACTAGATCTATAACATTCATGGAGTATATGTTTGAATACACAGTGTTGGAACTTGAATGTATATAGGCATTGATTTGATAGTGTTTATGTATGCATAATGTTGTGTATTTGACAATTTATTTCTTGTCAGGTATAATGCTTGATATCACTTTAAATTTCACAACATTCAGGTTACATTGTTTAGGAGAATAGGTGGTATTTTGTGGCAAACTCCAAAACTAGAAACTCTTGGTATAATGTTTAGAAGAATAAAGTAATATTTCTTTTCAAACTCTAAAATTATATATTTTGTTTTAGTTTGTTCACAGAAAAATAAATCATGTAACCCAAAATAGTTCATAAAGCATTCCCATAATGTTTTTTTTTTTTTTAAGTAAGTATCTATATATTACCTTCCAGGAGCAAAAATTACAGTTGCGTCTGAAATGTCAAGGAACTGTTTGTGCTGAATTTCCCCGAAGGGAAACCAATTCATCCCGTTTCTCAGTACTAAAAGCACCATAAATTAAACGGCATGAACTGAATCACCCCGTGGGGAAACTGATTCATCCAAACCTGTGATGCAAACTAGAAAACCAAAAAGGAGTAACTCTTGATACATAAAAAGGAAACACTGTGCTAGATGCCGTATACGGCCCAAGATGACACTTCTAGAAACATAAATGATTAACAAAACTAGGCAGCAAGCTAACACCCGTGCGCATGCCGACACTCATGTAGTCTGACGATCGCTTTTTCCCACGTCGCACTCTGTAGCCACCTGGATAGCTAGAGCAAAGAACACCACTGAAGTTGCCGGGGCACTCTGCTGAGCAGGGTGGAGAGAAATGGTGCAATTTCTCCCCTCGCTTGTCAATATTTTCCAGCCGGAAGCGCAGGTCGTCCACATATTTTCGGACCACAAAAACCAGTTCTTGTAATATTGCCATTGAGTCGCAAAATCTTGAGCATGAAGCACAATCCGAGCATGAATGGAGTTGGTCTGAAGGTTCTTCCAAGTGGGTTGGGATTTCCTCCAAAGGAGCCATGGAAGAGGGTGGTGGCAAGGGGATGCAATGCTCAGGTAAGTTCGCTGGGTGTGGTGTGGCTGGCTGAGAGGAAGAGGCCAAATCCTAGATTGGGCCAAGAGCAAAGTCTAAAGAATTTCCTTGGTGGTCAAACCACTCACCACTCCAGGATAGAGGCAGAAGACTGCTCTGGCCTGGAGAGGATTAGGAAGAGGAGGAAGGCGAGGAGATGGGGGATAGAGCAAGGACAGGTGGGGCCATTTGGCCATACTTGCTTTGTTATGATACCAGACAGGGCCTCATTTTGGCTTCTGACGAAGTCGAGGCATGGCCAACATGAATAAAGAGGAAGGCAGTGAAATAGGGGCTGACAAGGCAGAGAGAAAGAAAGAAGGAGAAGAGAGAAACCAAACGAGCCACCAGAGGGAGGTGAAGGCCAAAGAGGGATACAAACTAGATGTTTTTTTGGCAGGAATTGAGGAGACATGCTGGTCCAGCCGAGGAGCGAAAACATAATAAGAAAACTGGAGTGGATGGTCGCACATGTGCAAAGGTGACAACCATAGACATTCCTTCATCCCTCGGACGAAAATACAGAGGAGGGCATGCTGGAGCATTTGGTTGAGGGCTAGAAGAAGTGAATGATGCCTTCACTGATCGAGGTAATAAAGAGGAGGGGTGATGCATGTGCCAGTCACATGGCCAATGCAGAGTTGGAAGGCGCCACCCTCTCTAATGGATGTGTGTGATTTGTTGACACCCCATTCGGGGGGCTATCTGTGCTGAGAGCCTGAGCGATGCAGTCTTGGAGGATACGATGCTCCTTGTGGGTGGAGGATGTGCATAGAAGATCTGGTCCATCTAGAGCCACCCCTATATTGGCTAAATTGTCAGCTATCTGATTTTATTTCCTTCGAATATGCAAGGGGATGAGACCTAAGTGAGGCCAAGTGAGAACTGCAATGGCATTGAGTCCAATGGTGAGTCACATGTAGGGGGAAATTTTGTCTAGGTCTGCTTCGTTAAGAATTTTTGCGTAGAGGTTGAGAATTATTTGGGATTCCCCCTCGATGACCAACTGATGGTAACCATAATATTGAGCGATCTGCAGAACTTTATAAGACCCCAGAGCTCTACCACGTTATTAGAATTATGTCCAATGCTGCCTACTGAGATGAGCATGATGTTCCCATGGATGTTGCGGAGAACCACGCCAGATCCAACCGCGCCTGGATTGCCTTTGGAGGCTCCATCAAAGTTTAACTTGATAAATCCTAGAGGCAGAGGAGACCAATGAGAGGGGCTTTCCTTGGTCTAGGATCTCTGGAGGTTCTTGGAAGGAGAGGGATTGAAGCTGATGTTCCAACTATTCAGGATGTAATGTTCATGAGGAGGACATATCAAGTCCTTGTTAATGTTTAAGCCATTATTATAGATGTTTGCATTTCATTAGATAACAATAGCATAATCCAAGATCACTGAGAAATACACAATCACAAGAGACACATCATTTATCCTGGGAAACCCTCTAGGGGAAGAAAACACAACAAAACTTCCTTAATATAGATAGCCAATACAATGCCAAGAGATCTCTTATGCTAATACATAAAGTCCTCTCCTAGATATGCGCCACTCTCTCTCTCCTTTGCCGGTAACAGATCAAAACTTGTCTCTCAAACTGAGCAAGTGAGTTGTGTCTAAGTGAGGCGCTAGCCTCCTTTATTTATACAAGTCTGGCACATGTGAAGTTTCTCTTCACTGGCAGGGCCAACTTCTCAAACTGGGTGGGTAAACCCACCTTTATTATATTTCTGGGTCTCTTTATTAACTGCTAGGGCCGACTTCTTATTCTGCCTATTACAATTGTCTTTTGACCAATCCGCAAAAGGGGATTTGGTCCTATTACAATGACCGACATGATCAATCCACAATGGGGATTGATCCTATGAATAATATATCAATAATAATAAGAATACTCTTTGTAGTTACAATATTTCAATAGTCCTTGTCTTTCCAGGGTTGTAGGTGGATGGTTTCTCTGATGTTGTCATGGATTTGTTTCCAAACTTTCCGCCAATCTAGATGATTGGAATGGAAGATGCGCCTGTTCCTCTCTTTCCAAAGTTGCTAGAGGATGAACCCAGGGAGTAGCTACCAAATGCGGTTGAGGATGGGAGAGTGAAAAGATATGTCTCTCCATCCTTCAAAGGTTTCCTTGAGGCCTTCTTGGTTGTGATTTGATACACGCATGACTGTGGTACATTGGTCCCTAACTTGAGAATTGTAGGAGCAGATGTTGAGCAGGTGATTTTGAGTTTCAGAATCCTCGAGGCAAAGTGGGAAAATGGAAGGCCCTACAAATCTTCTCTTCATGAGATTATCCGAGGTAAGGATACTTTTGTGTGCTACTAGCCAAAGGAAAGTGTTGATTTTGGGCCAATGCTTAGTCAGCCAGATTTTCGTCCAAACCTGCTCTTGGGGGATAAGGTGGAAAGTTGCTTTGATATTATAGGCTTCTTGAATAGTAAAGGTGCAACACTAGGAATACCCCCATCTTAAAATGTCCTCTCCCTGAAGAATTTGAATTTTTCTAGAGATGGTCAAATTGTGCCAAGGTTGGAGATCCACATGCTCTAGAATGTGGAGTTCCATTCGAGAGGATTTCCAACGATGCTAGGTGACACCAGGGGGTTCGCTTGCCAGTAGTCCTCTACTGTGACTAGACCCATCTGAGTAGTGGGGGAAAGGAAGTTATCGTCCAAAGAATCATGTGCCATAACAAACCATTGCTGCTAAGAGTAGTTCCAAAAGGAAGTTGTTCTTCCATTCCACACTTGCCAGAAGGCATGATCGACAATTAGGGAGTGGATTTTCTTAGCAACATTCCAAATCAAGGAGCCTATAGTGTTTTCATCGCATCTGATTAGATGATTTTATGCTATGTTGGGAGCGTACTTCTTTCTCCAAAGTATGGCCCATAGATCATGGGGGCGCCTGAGCCACCTCCACCAAATTTTAACACTTAGAACTTTGTTTAGAGTAGTTGGGTCCCACAGTTCGAGGCCTCCCTTTAGTTTTGGTTTACAAATGTTTTCCCAGTTGATAAGAGTTGTTTTTCATCTTGTCTTTGCCCCCTGCCAAAGAAAGTTCCTTTGCAAAGTTTTGATGGCAGTTAAAATGAAGCCAGGTGCCACCAAAGACAAGAAAGAGTAGATGGGAAAGGCTTGCAGGACAAATTTAAGGAGGATGAGGCGACTGAGAAGGTTGATCGAACGAAAAGTCTAAGAGGAAAGTATTTTAGCCAGGTGGTAGGGTCCTATAATTATAGGAGATCTGATGATTCAGATATCATTTGTGGGTCTCATGATGAAGTTCTTGGTTTGCTGGTCTCTCGTTTGTGTTCATTTGCCCTCCATCCATTTTCGCCTGATCCTTCATCACCCTGCCCGATCCTTTGTCACCTTGTTGTGCCCTTCATTCCCTCATCCTTCAACTCATCACACCCATCACTCATCCCTGCACGAATAAACAAACTTAGGTTAAAAGAAAAATCAATAGGTTAATAATGTTAATAATTAAATTTAATATAGTTAAATGTATGTTAAACTTGTTAATAATAACTTAATCATTAATTAATTAATTAATTAATGATTAATAATTAAGTTAGTTGTTAATAACTAGGTTAGTTTGTCAGAATAAACATTAATCAAAAAGTAAAAATAATATAATAATATTAACAATAAAATATATAAAACAAAAAATAAACTAAAACAAAACAAAACATTAACTAAATTAAAAATAATAAAAATACTAATTATCCTAAGTCTAAAAAACAAAATATTAAAATAAAACCAAAAATAAAATGAAAAGTAAATAAAACAAACATAATATAATAATAAAGACATATATTAAATAAATATAAAACACAAATACTAAAACTACATGTAATAAATAAAAAGTAAACAAAATAAAAATTAAAAACAAAAAAAAACACGTAAAAAGAAACTTAATAAATAAAATAAAAAACAAAACAAACAAAAAAAATAAAAAATAAAAAATAAAAGTGCACCTTATGCACTTATCCCAAGTAAAAAAAAATCAATGGACATAAAAAATTTCGGAACCCCCCTTACCATCCGAACTTTAATGAGAGGGGGGGGTCCGATATCCAAAACCACCCAGGACACTTGTCACCCCCTGATGATTTCAGACCCCCCCTCCCAATACCACTTACCACCTCAGGGGGGGTTCAGAATACCACCTTTCCCTAAAAAACCACTTTCCCCCAATTTTTCAAAACCGCCCATTTTTTGTCTGTTTGAAACCTCATCTTGCGAAGCAGATTCTGGGAAAACGGAGGCAAATTTTCAAAAAACAAGAGAGGTTTTTGTTCAGCACAGGATGAAGAACAAAAACCTTTTCCATATTTTGAAAAGGTGCCACCAGTTGGGAGAATCAAAGCTGTATTTCAACCTCATTTTTCGGATTTTTGGTTTTTCCTGTTACATTCCCAATTTTGCAGGAACTATTTCGAGGAGGTGGAGACGAAATTTGAGAAACTGAAGGAGGTGTTTTCTCCAGACAAGCTAATATACAATAACCTCCTTTGGTTTTTTTACAGGTGTCATCGATTGGGAGAAATCAATGATTGTTTTCAACAGATTTGGCCAAATTTGCAGTTCCAGATCTTTGGGATTTACTTGCTATTTTCGGCCAGGAGGATCGAATTTGATCTCCTGAGCCTAAGGATTGTGTTTGTGATTTATATATATGTTTGTAATAGAGTAAAAAAGGGAGTGGGATCAGTCAGGGACCATGATTTAAATCTTGTATCAGAGCTCACATAGCCATCCGTATTTTCATCAATTCAATAATACAGTCGCGACAATTACATGATTCCTGTGTCAAATATATTGGTGAAGTGTTCCTCCTGTAAATTGTTTTCTCTATTTCCATATGTTTTCTTTCCTTATTATCTGACAAAAGTTTATGAGCATATTTTTTGAAAGATACACTCTCTTTCTAGCTGTGGATAATATTAATGTTTTCTTCTGATATTCAGTGGCAGAATTCTTCATTGCTCTGTTGCTAAATTGATCATTTCTTTTTCCTCCTCTTTCATTTCATTTAATTTTACCAGATCCAATAATTTACCTACCTTGCCCTGTAAGGCTGTCTGTAGGATTTGTTTTTGATTAAATCTCAGATTATGACTCCATTGCCCAATGGCCCTTTTCTCTTGCTCCAACCAAACCAATTAAAAAAATCCAAACTCTGACCCATTAGCTAGCCTAATACCTATTCAAAATAAAGCGATAGCAGATAGAGAGATCCCTCTTTGAGTCTTGGAGGGCTAGATCCAAGACTCGAAGTGGTTTTGATGTTGCCTCTGTGACTGCCTCCACAGCCTTGGGCAAATTATAGAGTGATAATAGAATGGCGACCATACTGGGAAACTTTTTCCAGTAGTGGACTTCAAGTTCCAGATATGATCATTGATGGTGGATAGTGAGCAGACACAAGAAGGATGAAATCTTTCACCTGGCGACTCCAATCAACTCCAGACAGTGCTGACTCAAAGACTCCACTGGAGGAAGAACCTCAAGCATGACCAAGCAGCCTAGAAAGATCAGGTACTCAAGCCGAAATTGCATTCAAGACATCTTTGGTTTTATTTGTAATTATGTCTTATCTTATTCTAAGCCTGATCAAAAGTACATTGCTGAAGATTGCATTGACCACCTACTAATTGATGAGTCTCAAGAGATCACATCCCCAATTGTAGATCATGTACATACTCCTGCCATTGTTGAAATTCCAGTTAGCTACAAGCCCCATGATTTACCACCTATACCTGTGAAAATCCCAGACCGATAGAAGCCTCTAGATTTTCTTCCTATTCTCCATGACCTCCCTGTCAATTACACCAATAATCTACCCAGGTTTGATGGAGAGAATGCCAATATTACTACTGAAAAACACATCCAGAGGTTTGAATATTTCCTTGACCATTATGAGGTTGAAGATGACGATGTCTATATCAGGATGTTTGCCTTGTCTTTGCAAGGTAAAGTAAAAAATTGGTTTAAAAACCTTCCAGCTGCAAGCATAAGAAATTTTCATCAGTTCATGCAAGTTTTCTTAGATAGGTGGGTGATCATGAGAAATGTCTTTCTCATCCTAGAAGAGTATGACCATTTGAAAAGAAAGCCAGGGGAAACAATACAACAGTTTTCAACAAGGTTCAATAAGGTATATCATGCAATGCCTGTTGGTATAAGGCCACCCCCAGGACCAACTCACTTGCATTTCTGATATGCCTTCGATCCTGAGATGACATTCCAATTAAGAGAACGGAACAATGCAACCCTTGAAGAAATGCAAAAGATTGCAATTGACGTAGAAGCTAATTTGCTGCACAAAAGGTCCAAGCCAAGAGAAGAGGAAAAGGCCAGAACTGAAAAGAAGCGGATGACACCTTCAAAAGTGAAGTTAGATGTCCCGACGAACACTGTAAAAGAGATGATGCACAAATTTAGTAACAGAGGGGAAATTGTTGTTCAAGGACCTGATGTCCCATTAATTCCTGGAAGGGAAAAGATCAATGTCCCCAAACATCTTGCAACCCAGCCTCAACATTTTGATCCACCCACTGATTATTTCATGTATTCAATTCACAACACAGTCGAAGATGAAGTTCAAAATTACAATATAGAGGAGTATTCTCCTGATATGATATGCATGTTCAATGGAATTTCATCCATGAACGATTCACCCAAGATTGATTGGTACAATGATGATTGTACCACATTGGATTTTTCAAAGAAATCAGCCACATATGATTGGGAGGAAGAAGATCATTTGCAATCCCAACAGGACAATCAATCTGTACATGGAAATTATGACACCAATGATCAAAATGCAGAAAATTTTCAAGAGGGTGAAAACTGTCAGCCCTTATGTTTTGCCTCACTCCTGAGAAAACATTACAAGCAGATTGCACATAGAAAGGAAGATGAATGTTCTACTGCATCAGTTGAGGAAAACAAGGGAGATACAGAAGTTGATCCAGAGGTGCAACCCTTGAGCCTTTTTGAAGGTCAAACCTCAGATGAAATCATGATGCCCAAAACAGGTGATGAGCTGATCCATCTTGATTCATTGCCTCTGTGCTTTAATTCATTTCAAATTTTGAGAGGGAATCTTGGTTAAATTTTAGCTGAAAGTCATAGTGTAAACCATGAAGTACCAGTAGAGCCAATGCCACCATTATCTAAAGCATTTTATGACCCTATAGCTAATATTCTGGATAATGTGTGTTCTCAAAGTCAGTTTTCATTTACTCCCAATGATTTCAAAACTGTTATGATATGGATATGATCAGACAGTCAGCTACAGGGGTGTGTTCAAGAGAAGCATCATTTCAAAACCCATCATAAAAGTTGCATCCATATCAGCCATTGCATGAAGATGAAAATAACATAGATATAGTGCCAAAACATGTTACTCACTTGGCTGAATCTAAAAATCAAGGAACATGTCATTTCTACCTTGATCCTATAGTCACCTATATGGATAATTTTTTCACTGCAGAGCCCCAATCTATCTCTGGCATTACTTTTGTTCTTCAAGATTGTCGAGGTCTCTGTTGTAAAGATCAATCATGTTTTCAGCAGTGGCCTTTACACTTTGCAGTTTTGAATCTATGGGAAAATGGTCAAGCTACCTTTTTTATTGCGCTAACAAGCAGTCAAGCAGTCCTCTGGTCTCAACAACTACTTGATTGGCTTCATTGGAATTTTTGTATTATTTGACTTAGCATGATTTTCAACAATATAGGGTAGGTAGGAGAATGTGAATAAGCTCAACATTTCGAGCATCTCTTTTTCAACAGTGTTCATTTTGGTTTGGTTTCAGTGGAAAGATCAAAACATGTATAGGTTGCAGAAAGATTTTGGGATCAACCCAATGAATAAAGCACTGGTCTGCATGTTCAGAGTTTAGTGGTTCTTGACACCTCCTGAAAGAGCTGCCATCCCTTGGTGGAGTCTATGTTAGGGTCCTATAATTATAGGAGATCTAATGATTCAGATATCATTTGTGGGTCTCATGATGAAGTTCTTGGTTTGCTGGTCTCTCGTTTGTTTCCATTTCCCCTCCATCCATTTTCGCCTGATCTTTCATCACCCTGCCCGATCCTTCGTCACCTTGTTGTGCCCTTCATTCCCTCATCCTTCAACTCATCACGCCCATCACTCATCCCTGCACGAATAAACAAACTTAGGTTAAGAGAAAAATAAATAGGTTAATAATGTTAATAATTAAATTTAGTATAGTTAGATGTATGTTAGACTTGTTAATAATAACTTAATCATTAATTAATTAATTAATGATTAATAATTAAGTTAGTTGTTAATAACTAGGTTAGTTTGTTAGAATAAACATTGATCAAAAAATAAAAATAATATAATAATATTAACAATAAGATATATAAAACAAAAAATAAACTAAAACAAAACAAAACATTAACTAAATTAAAAATAATAAAAATACTAATTATCCTAAGTCTAAAAAACAAAATATTAAAATAAAACCAAAAATAAAATGAAAAGTAAATAAAACAAACGTAATATAATAATAAAGACATATATTAAATAAATATAAAACACAAATACTAAATAAAACTACACGTACTAAATAAAAAGTAAACAAAACAAAAAAAACAAACAAAACAAAATAAAAGTGCACCTTATGCACTTATCCCAAGTAAAAAAAAATCAACGGACATAAAAAATTCTGGACCCCCCTTGCCATCCGAACTTTAATGAGAGGGGGGGGGGGTCTGATATCCAAAACCACCCAAGCCACTTGTCACCCCCTAATAATTTCGGACCTCCCCCCTCCCAATACCACTTACCAGCTTAGGGGGGGGTCCAGAATACCACCTTTCCCTAAAAAACCACTTTCCCCCAATTTTTCAAAACCGCCCATTTTTTCTCTGTTTGAAACCTCGTCTTGCGAAGTGGATTCTTGGAAAACGGAGGCAGATTTTCAAAAACCGAGAGAGGTTTTTGTTTATCATAGGTTGAAGAAAAAAAACCTCTTCCAGATTTTGCAAAGGTACCACCAGTTGGGAGAATAAAAGCTATCTTTCAGCCTCATTTTTTGGATTTTTGGTTTTTCCTGTTATAGTCCCGATTTTGCAGGAGCTGTTTCGGCGAGATGGAGACGAAATTTGAGAAAATGAAGGAGGTTTTTTCTAAAGACAAGCTAATATACAATAAACTCCTTCAGTTTTTGCACATGTGTCATTGATTGGGAGAAATCAATGACTGAGCGTACCCCTATTTTTAGCAGATTTGGTCAAATTTGCAGTTCCAGATCTTTGGGATTTACTTGCTATTTTTGGCCAGGAGGATCGAATTCGATCTCCCGAGCCTAAGGATTGTGCTTGTGATATATATATATATATTGTAATAGAGTAAAAAAGGGGGTGGGATCAGTCAGGGACCATGATTTAAATCTTCTATCAGAGCTCACAGAGCCATTTGTATTTTCATCAATTCAATAATACAGTCGCGACAGTGACATGATTCCTGTGTCAAATATATTGGTGAAGTGCTCCTCCTGTAAATTGTTTTCTCTGTTTCCATATGTTTTCTTTCCTTATTATCTGGCAGAAATTTATGAGCAGATTTGTTGAAAGATACACTCTGTTTCTAGCTGCGGATAATTTTAATGTTTTCTTCTGATATCCAGTGGCAGAATTCTTTATTGCTCTGTTGCTAAATTGATCATTTCTTTTTCCTCCTCTTTCATTTCATTTAATTTTACTAGATCCAGTAATTTTCCTACCTTGCCTTGTAAGGCTGTCTGTAGAATTTTTTTTTGATTAAATCTCAGATTATGACTCCATTACCCAATGGCCCTTTTCTCCTGCTCCAACTAAACCAATTAAAAAAATTCAAAATCTGAACCCATTAGCTAGCCTAATACCTATTCAAAATAAAGCTATATCACATAGAGAGATCCCTATCTGATTCTTGGAGGGCTAGATCTAAGACTCGAAGTGGTTTTGATGTTGCCTTTGTGACTGCCTCCACAGCCTTGGGCAAATTACAGAGTGATAACACCAGGGAAGAAAGAAGTCCTTCCTAAGAGCCGTTTCGAAGAGATTTGTCTATAAGAGGAATGCAAGGTATTTGGACGGATGTTAGGGACCTAACCCCTCACGTAGGTAGAATAATATATTCCGATGTAATAAAGGTCAATATTAATAAGGCCTAGCAATAAGGAAGAATAAGTCAAATGTAAGAAGACATAATAGAAGCTTCCGCTTCTAGAAGGATCTTCCTCTAGATTGTTCTTTTGATATACATATTTAGTATAAATAGGAGTCGAGGGTATGATAATTTTTGCCTTGGATATTATTTTAATAGAGCTCTACTTGACTGGAGGTTGCCCCCTTGAAGAGACAAGTGAACATTGCTCTCAGTAATCAAAGTGCTCTTTTTGGTGTTATTCTGGTATCATTTCGGTATTATTGTGGTGTTGTTCTGGTTATATTGTTGTTCATATGCCGTTTCTAGCATTTTATTTCTGTTCTGCATACTTTTTATATTTGGATTATTACAAGTGGTATCAGAGCACTTTCCTCAGCAAAAAATTTTGGGTAAATTTTTTTCAGGGTAGAGACGTATTCCGACGTCTTTACGCTATAGAGATCTGTCGTTACGCGCATAAACCAGTGGTCAGGGATTCATACATGCAGGAAATACAAGTGGTACTTACGAGCACATATGTTGGCCACCCTTGTAACCCCTGTTGGTACCCCTTCGAATGGTAGTGCATCAGACAACACCTGTATACGAATCGACCTAGATTTCCTTAAGCCCTCTTTAGATAAACCGATCAGCTGCCTGATTGCTATAGTGCCACTGAGAACAACACTCGGGAAGATACTATCTAGTACCTTGATAGTCAGGTAGTATGGCTAAGGGCACGGTCTAGCCTCCTTAGTTGGTGCCCTGAGATATTGGGCCGAGTACTACTATTGGACCCCGCGTGTATATCAGAGAGCTATAGCACAGGGCAAACCCTTGTCTGTAGAACCCTTGAATACCTAACCTTTGGGGACCGAAAAAAAAAAAAAACAAACAAGATCTATTGCCGCACAACTATGTCTCCTACATTTGAGTTTCCAAATCACTACAAATTTTTTTCTGATTAAGCATTTGGGAATTTCATCACTGCAGTATTCTTCAGACCAAAGTATAACTCCGTAGGTGTAAAAAAAAAAATTAAATTTATGGATTTTGTTGCACCATTATTTGAGACCTATTCCATTGGATTTATCTCTTCGCGCTTATCACATTCATACCTATCATTTTTCAACAAAATTTTTGACCCCACCCACCCCTTTTCAGTTCCCTCGTCATAATGGCCCATACCCGTAGCCAAGACTTGGAAGCTCGCTTCAATACCTTGCAATATAATTTCATAGAGACCCAACAAGAAGTGAGACAACTCAGTGCCAATATTTCCACCATCAATAAAAACATGCATTCCTCCATCACTGCCTCAATCGAGGAACTCAAACAAGACCTCAAACAAGACATTACTACCCAACTTGAATCTGTCACTTCGATGATCTGCACCAAGCTGCATATCTCTGCAGATACCCCTTTATCTGACCCTCCTTTACATACCGAAGTTGAAACATCCTCTCATTCCCATAATTTTCATCCCCATCACTTTCAACGTGACCTACGCCTTCCACATGTGGATGTGGCCAAATTTGATGGCTCAGATCCCACTAGTTGGGTAACTCAAATGAAACATTATTTCTCTTTGTACGACATTACAAATGATTTGGCCAAACTCCGATATGGTGTTCTCCATCTAGATCAAGAACGTTGGCAATGGTGGCAATGGAGAAAAACTGCGCGTCAAAGGTATGTTGCTTGGACACACTTTGTTGCAGAGCTTTATGAACGCTTTGACACTGACACCAATCATTTAGGCCGTTTGACAAAGTTGAAACAATGTGGAACAATGGAAGAATTTATAGCTGCTTTTGAGTGATTGGATTTTTGTACAGAGGGCCTGTCTGATGTTTTTTTTCTGAGAATGTTTTATCAGTGGCCTCAAGGATGATATTCGTGCCCATGTCCTCATGGCTCGGCCTTAGAGTTGGGTGGAGGCTACTAAAAGAGATATGGAAGCACAACAAGTTGTCTCTTCTCAAAACCGAAAACCCTCCTTTATTCCTCGCACTAAACTAGTAAATCCCACTCCTCCTTCTACTCCACTAAAGATCCAAAAAGTGACCAGGGCCAAAATGGATGAATGCCAACTCAAAGGCCTTTGTTATAATTACGATGATAAATATTTTCTGAGACACAAGTGTAAAGAAAAAAATATTTTTATGGCCATCTCAGAGGATGTTTCGGAAGAGGATGTTGAAGCTCCCCTTGTGTTTGTGTCACCTGAACCCACTAACATAACCCCGCCCTCATACCCTCCCGAAGTAGAACCAGTCATTTCCCTAAATTCTCTCATCGGTTTCTCTGCTCCTCAAACCCTCAAGCCAATTGGTTACATCAAGCATAGGAAGGTCATCATTCTTGTTGATAGTGGAAGCACCCATAATTTTATTCATCGCCGCATTGCCCAAGAAACTCATTGCTATATCCATGCAGTCAATAATTTCTAAATCATGATTTCCAATGGCGGCTCCATGAAATGTGGAGGGCGATTTGAAAACGTGCGTCTCCAAATGGGTGACTACCACCTGAAATCTCATATGTTTTCTATCGACATGGGCAATTGTGACATTGTGTTGGGTGCAGATTGGCTAAGGACTTTGGGTCCCATTCTCATGTATTTTAAGAAATTAACCATGCAATTCAATGAGGAGGGCCAACAATATAAGTTCCAAGGCATCACCGCTGATTCCCCTGAGATCATTACTTCCCATCGCATGGAAAAACTGCTAAAAAAAGGTCATTCTGGCATTATTTCCCAACTCCATACCATACAAGCAACTGAGACACCCTCTGTGCTACATGACCTCCTATCCATCCTCTCTAAACATCAAGTGGTCTTTTTCACTCTGTTAACGCTCTGTAAATTTCCAGAGGTTGTCGGGGGGCAGAAGAAATTTACTAGAGGTAACCTTATCCAACCACTTCGAAACTGGGAGCTAGCCCTACCAGTTTTAGAGAGGGATCTCTTTGTAAGATTTAACTTTGTTTCAATTCAGATATTAGGCTAGTTAAAATATGCAGGGCTGAGTGTTGTGTGTTTTTATAAGATGGCTGGAAGTTTTTATGCATCCATTGGGCTATGGAGTCTGTTTTATATAGGTCGAGATCAAAGAACAAATATAAAGATTCTTTTCACAGGGCAGGATAATGCAACTATTGGATTCTTTAGCAATAAAATGATGGTTAGCAGAAAAGGTGAGATGATTAATTATAACCAAGAAGCATTCAAGAATTTCTTGACTACAATATAAGAAGAAAACACTTAGATCTTTAAAAGCTAGCAACAGAGTACATGAAGGTAAATTTTGTAACTTTAACTCCTTTTAAATGACCAAACTAGAAAAACAAGATGATAACTAGAAGAGATACACATTCAACTAAGAATAGAAAACTTCACCAATAGATGACATGCAAGAATCCTATGAAACGTCTCTTTATATTACTGAAAGATCTTCTTGATAAAAATTACAGTGCTTACAGCTTGCTAGGGCGTAAAAATCAACCCCCAGTACTTATAAGTTTGAAGTATTTATAATCAAAATTACAAACAACCATGTCATAAATGATCAGGACGTGACATAATCTGAATCTAACTAACTAGCTAACAAGATACACAAATTTAGGAACTGTCGATGATGTGTCGAATTCTTCATGCTGAATTTGGGGAAGGCCGTTGGTGAGTCACCCACATGACTTTGAATGATCTGTTTGCTGACTTAGCTTGCACACCTCATTTCCTACTCAATCAAGCTACACAACTCTTCCCATCTTAGCTGACTGGGAATGGTGACTTTGAGTAGTCTATGGTATATTTCATCCACTTTTGTGTACTTGGCAAAAGTCGGTTTGATGATGAAAATATACTTGATCTCATGCTGTATGCTGATGTCTGGCTGCAAAGTCTCCAAGAACGCTTTGCCCGTTATACTGCCTTGTATTCTCGAGAACTTGGAACTATCCTTGGCCACTGTAGCCATATTCTGCTTGTAGTCTGGAAGGGTCATCAACTTGTCATTCAGAACCATTAAACCAGGAAGACCTTTTTTCTGCAGAGCCTTGATCTTGCTGAAAAACCTTTGAACTCCAATGTCCATGTTCTAGACTTTTTCCTCCAACTGCAACATCAGTCCTCTTTTGGTCACAACCCTCTTGACTTCGAGGATGATTTCTGTCCTCTCTTCGATTTTAAATTCTTCTAGTTCTTCTCTGGTCTTCGAGTTTAGGAATCTAATTATTTCATTGGCTTCAGTGGGAATTTCTCCTAACTCTCCTTTTATTTTGTCAATAACTTGCTTGCTTCTTATCACTAGTTCATTTTGCTCAAACATGATCTATACCATAGGCTAGATTTCATTTATGGATTTGGAGATATCCATGAAAATATTCTCCTTTGCTTCGGCAAGTGTCTTGCCTGCCACTGTTTGCTTTTGTAGCTGCTGCAATTCTTGTTTTATCATTTCTGATGTTTGTTTCTCCATGTTGTAGCTGGTCTGGTAAGAAGACTTGAGTTCCTGAAGGCTCTCAACTTCCTTTTTCAGTCTGTTGATTTGTGTTTCTTGTAAGTTCATCTCTTCCATGGACTTTGCCAGCTCCACAGTTTTTTCCAGAGCTGTTAGTGGGGTGGCTGATGGGAATTCTGTTGTGGTGCCCGTCGCTACAGTTGCTGTGCTAACTCCTGTGAGGGGAACTGCACTCAGTGGAATGACTTCCATGGGTGTTTTCTGTTCCTTCTCCTTTACCAACCTTTCCAACTCTGCTTCCATCTCCCTTAACTGTGCATTCTACTCCATGATCAACTTGAGCATCTCATCCTTCTCACCTTTTGTCTCAACGATCTCCTTAGCTTGTGCATCCTCTATGGGTGGCAATTTTAGTTGTTTTCTCAGAGATGCTATATCAATGTTCTTTTTCTTTAACCACTACTCTATTCCTTTCACATTCGAGGGATCATACCCGATCTCGACTACCAATTCCTCTAAGGATTTTATCCTGTTATCCTTTGCAAAAGAGGATATATTTTCTAGTTTCATCTGGGTTTGAACATTGTTTAGAGCTACCTATAATTTTGCAGCTATAGAGGAAGCATGGGCCAAAGTGGAAAAAACCATTTCTCCAGTTTGTCTGTGCAGATCCATCTGATCAACTAGATGAACTTGTTTGGTATCAAACACAAGGGTTGACCTTTTGTAGTCATTGATTTCTTTGGGTTGAGGTACCTATGCCTGCAGAAATGCCAGATGCATTCTTCCTTTTTATGTGTCGAAAGCTGATAACAGTCTATGTTGTGCTGTGGATGTTTGCTTCTAGAACTGAGCATAGGTGCTATTGGTCAGTGTCTGGTTTTTCTTCTTAATCAGATCATATTTTTCAAAGATGTTCAGCTTTGCGGATCCCTATGGAATTTGGGTGGCCACAGTTATATCAGTTTGCTTCTTTGAAGAAGAAGTAGATGTTGTTGGACAACTGATTGAAGGAATTGGTGTACCTTCTCCCTTAGCCCCTTTGGCAGACTGAGTATCTTCCTCACCAGACTTGGGAATAATATGAATGGTCTTAGGCTTTTTACCGTGTAAATGAAAATCCTCCACTGATACTTCGGTGACCGAAAGAGAGGTATCTTTCCTTGGTCTTTTTTCCTTTGGCACTGGAGTGGTAGTCTGTGAGGTCAGGATTAAGGAAGACTATTGTTCAGTGTCTTCCAAGGTGTTCTCTTCCCACTATGTCTGATTTACATACTTCTCAATTTCCGGTTTGAGTGTGTGAGCATACTGTGCAATTTTGTTTTTAGCTCTCATTTCTGCGATGATTCCACTTGGATCATATTGCCAAATGAAACTGGTGCTGAATTTCATTTCCTTTAATATCTTTTCTGCCTCTTCTCCAATGGCTTGACTATTGAAGATAAAATGTCCTATCTGCCCCTTAATCCTCAGCTGTTGTTTTTTCTTCAGGGATACAAAGTGAATATCATTTGAATTTATCATCTGGCGAATATACTCCAGTGCAAATATCTGCACGGGCAAATATTTGGGCAATTTGTATGGAGCTAACTCACATCCATACACTCTGATCTCTGTGTGATCTTGATAAAGGAACCAGTCTCCTGTCTTTGCGAGGTTCGAGAGGTTTAAGATTCTCTGGATCTCTTCATTTATCCTTGGCTCTGGTCTCCCAGTGAGCATGCTCACCACCGGATGATAAAACATCTCGATAAACTGTTTAAAATTGAACTCCGTGGAGTTTCTTCTGAGAAGTGAAGTCCATAGGGTTACTGCCTATGGTTTTTCATCCTAGTCCATTTTCTGCATAAGGAAGGAGAATTTATTTGCTTGATAAAACATGAACATGTATGCCAGTATCGAGGAATACCGAAACATGCCCTCTGTGGCGAATTTAGAAAGCTAATCGTGGATGTTCTTTGCCATGAAAGTGCTGTAGTCAAACTGGATGGTGGCCTTTTCCTCAGCAGAGAAAATAGATAGGAACCCCAATATAGGTTCATCTACCCATTCGTCTGAAAATTAGCCAAGTAGACAACAAAGTGATGAAATCACTTGGTTTCCCTTTTCTGAGAACAGGGAGGAATGATACGGGGGTTTTTTCTTGGGGAGCTGAGCATCCCGTGGGAGGAAAATCTCAAAGATCTGGGCTCTTTGAGGAAAATACATGTTCTGGTATAACTCTGTTAGGATTTCAAGGTTGAAAGGGGAGGCGGATTTGGCTCTAGATATCTGCATCATCTGATCAATGGCCTCTAGTGTGATAAAGAAAAGAGTTTCTTGAGATGAAGAAACTATGGCTCTCTAGTCGGGGAGGTAATGAGCTTGACACTTGAGGGCGAATTTGGGGAAATGATGGACCTAGGGAAAGAGATACAGGGGAAAATTTGACTCCCAGAGCCCAAACTCATCGCTTTGATCTAGGAATGTGTCTTTAAACCATGATTGCAATTTTGCGAAATCAAATTTGCACCTGGTCTCTGAGATCGGATAATCTTTGTTTGCTAATGGAATCTGGTCGAGATTGACGGGAGGGGGGAGGAATGGATTCTCCTTGACCTTTTCTTTTTTAGACTTTGGTGCCATCACTTCCAACGTTACCTGCAACTGAAACAAAAATGTTAGCAGATAATGGCTATGGCTAGGTAGATGGTTGGATCAGTGAGTGGGGGGAAATTGTCTGGTGTGTGGAGAGAGTGAACAGTGTGCAAGTGGCGGGATAGGGGTTAATTTTGAGTGAACGGGTATCCGTTGGGCGTGGGGGGACATGTCAGCAGGCTAACGGTTATGTAGCCTATAATAAATTGCTAACGGATCCTTAGGAATGTGAGGAGGCAGGAGAAGGACATATGATGTGTGTACCCGGGTGATGTGGAGGATGATGATTGGGGGATAAGAGAGGGAGACATGACCTGTAACGGGTGGATGGATAAGACAGGTGGAGATGGATATTGAGATGTGACATCATGAGGTGGTGGCGGTCTATCAGAAGGGAAGAGGTGTGACGCAATAGATTAATGACACGTTGGGATGGGGCCCGCTGGGAACATACGCCTCATTCCAGACACCAATGACTTCCATGGGTGTTGTCTGTTCCTTGTCCTTTACCAACCTTTCCATCTCTTCTTCCATCTCCCTTAACTGCGCATTCTGCTCCATGATCAACATGAGCATCTCATCCTTCTCACCTTCTGTCTCAACGATCTCCTTAGCTTGTGCATCCTCTGTGGGTGTCAATTTTAGTTGTTTTCTCAGAGATGCTATATCAACATTCTTTTTCTTTAGAAAATCCTCCATTCCTTTCACATTCGAGGGATCATACCCGATATTGGCTACCAACTCCTCTAAGGATTTAATCCTGTTATCCTTTGCAAAAGAGGATATCTTTTCCAGTTTCAACTGGGTCTGAACATTGTTTAGAGCTACCTATAATTTTGTAGCTGTAGAGGAAGCATGGGCCAAAGTGGAAAAAACCATTTCTCGAGTCTGTCTGTGCATATCCATCTGATCAGCTGAATGAACTTGTTTGGTATCAAACACAAGGGTTGACCTTTTGTAGTTAGTGATTTCTTTGGGTTGTGGTACCTCTGCCTACAGAAATTCCAGATGCATTCTTCCTTTTTCTGTGTCGAAAGTTGATAACAGTCTGTGTTGTACTGTGGATGTTTGCTTCCAGAACTGAGCATAGGTGATATTGGTGAGTGTCTAGTTTTTCTTCTTAATCAGATCATATTTTTCAAAGATGTTCATCTTTGTGGATCCCTGTGGAATTTGGGTGGCCATAGTTATATCAGTCTACTTCTTTGAAGAAGAAGTAGACATTGTCCGACAACTGATTGAAGGAATTGGTGTACCTTCTCCCTTAGCCCCGTTGGTAGATTGAGTATCTTCCTCACCAGACCTGGGAATAGTATGAATGGTCTTAGGCTTTTTACTGTGTAAATGAAAATCCTCCGTTGATACTTCAGTGACCGAAAGAGAGGTATCTTTCTTTGGTCTTTTTTCCTTTGGCACTGGTGAAGTGGTAGTCTGTGAGGTCAGGATTAAGGAAGACTGTTGTTCAATGTCTTCCAAGATGTTCTCTTCCCACTGTGTCTGATTTACATACTTCTCAATTTTCGGTTTGAGTGTGTAAGCATACTGTGCAATTTTGTTTTTAGCTCTCATTTATGCGATCATTCCACTTGGATCATATTGCCAAATGAAACTGGTGTTGAATTTGATTTCCTTTAATATCTTTTCTGCCTCTTCTCCAACGGCTCAACTATTGCAGATAAAAGGTCCTATCTGCCCCTTAATCCTCAACTGTTGTTTTTTCTTCAGAGATAGAAAGTGAATACCATTTGAATTTATCATCTGGCGAATATACTCCAGTGCAAATATCCACACGGGAAAATATTTGGGAAATTTGTATGGAGCTAACTCACATCCATACACTCTGATCTCTGTGTGATCTTGATAAAGGAACCGGTCTCCCGTCTTTGTGAGGTCTGAGAGGTGTAAGATTCTATGGATATCATCATTTATCCTTGGCTCTGGTCTCCCACTAAGCATGCTCACCACCGGATGATAAAACATCTTGATAAACTATTTAAAACTGAACTCCGTGGAGTTTCTTCTGAGAAGTGAAGTCCATAGGGTTACTGCCTGCGGTTTTTCGTCCTGGTCCATTTTCTGCATAAGGAAGGAGAATTTATCTACTTGATATAACATGAACATGTATGCCGGTATCGAGGAATACTAGAACATGCCCTCTGTGGCGAATTTAGAAAGATGATCTTGGATGTTCTCTGTTAGGAAAGTGCTGTAGTCAAACTGAATCATGGCCTTTTCCTCAACAGAGAAAATAGATAGGAACCCCAATATAGGTTCATCTACCCATTCGTCTGAAAAGTAGCCAAGTAGACAACAAAGTGATGAAATCACTTGGTTTCCCTTTTCTAAGAACAGGGAGGAATGATACGGGGGATTTTTCTTGGGGAGCTGAGCATCCCGTGGGAGGAAAAACCCAAAGATCTGGGCTCTTTGAGGAAAAGACAGGTTTTGGTATAACTCTATTAGGATTTCAAGGTTGAAAGGGGAGGCAGATTCAGCTCTAGATATCTGCATGATCTGATCAATGGCCTCTAGTGTGATAAAGAAAAGATTTTCTCCGGACGAAGAAACTATGGCTCTCTGGTTGGGGAGGTAATGAGATTGACACTTGAGGGCAAATTCAGGGAAATGATGGACCTGGGGAAAGAGATACAGGGGGAAATTTGACTCCTAGAGCCCAAACTCATCATTTTGATCTAGGATTGTGTCTTTAAACCATGACTGCAATTCTGCGAAATCGAATTCGCACTTGGTCTCTGAGATTAGATAATATTTGTCTGCTAATGGAATCCGGTCGAGATCGATAGGAGTGGGAAGGAATGGATTCTCCTTGACCTCTAATTTTTTAGACTTTGGCACCATCGCTTCCAACGATACCTGTAATTGAAACAAAAATGTTAGCGGATAATGGCTATGGATGGGTAGATGGCTG
>ML815119.1:38179-50818 GCA_009831015.1 Picea engelmannii
CTTCACCTTGCAACCTTGTATTCCTTTCCATCAAGATTTTCATCATCTCTCTCATTTCCATGACAACCTTTCTGAGATCTTCATCTTCTGCAGGAACATGTTCATGACTCTCTTCATGAGCCATACTTGGTGAATGCCTCCTTAAAACTTGCGATGGTGATATATTCTTCCTCCTTGAAGGATGAGAACTTGGCTCTACAAGTTGACCTTCTCCTCTTGTGAGTTTCAACCTTGTGAGCATTAGAAAACAAAACACTTGCAAATAATCAAGTCTTCAAAAACCTATGCTCTGATACCAACTTGATCTAAAAATGAAGAAGACTTGTATTCTTGAAAATATTTGCAAGTTAAATTTTATGTGTTAAAATGAAAATGGATCAACTTTACAAACACAACTTTAATAGGATTTACTCATTCAAGATTCATATAAACAACAACAAAAACAGTGAACATAAAACACATAACACAACAAATGATAAAGGAGTTCACCCCTCTCTTGGGCTACATCTCCTGGTCCAACTTCCAATGGATCATTTGTATTATTTTCTCAAAGTGTTCAAAAATGTGCTTTATAATGCTCAAAATGCCAAATAGACTATTCCAATGGCTTCAGAACGTCCAAAAACCCCTAGCTGGGCTTTTTCGACACCTCGTTTGGCAAAAAATTGAAGAAGATAGGCTTCCTGGAAGTCCGCCCTTCAAACTTGCTGTCTCTACATCTACAAAAAGCACCCTTGTTGGCTCAACCTAGCCCACACGCATATTTAAGCGTAAAAACTTAGCATCGGACGCAACTGCGCGAACCGTGCAAACTGTAGGACAGTTACGGACGCACCTAGCCCCTAACCGTCAAGGACAAGGTCGTATGACCCATGTGATCACGCACAAGTATAAACATAGGCTCCCATTCCACAAGCCAATGGTCAAAGGACAAATGGCAGGTCGTTTGTATAACCGTTGGAACAAAACACAACCGCGCGCGCGCGTCGAATGGTATAACATTGGGTCATATGTTAACACAATGTGCGACCAAGGTCTGGGGCTAATCCCCAGCCCTGTCGCGCCCCAACTATACACATATGAAAACACTTATAAATAATTTTCCATATATATAAAAAGGAACAACCAGTGGCGCATCGGTTGGCGGCTCTTCCCAAGTCTCTCCCCCATGCCCGGAGGTCGCGGGGTCGACTCCGGCCAACGACATAATTTTAAACCAATAGATATATGACACGTGGAAACCATTGATTGGGCCACGTGTCATCATCCCGTTCGCTGCAAACATGCCATGTCACATGCCAACTGTCCAAATAACTACCTACCACGTGTCGTACGACCTGCCATGTTAGCGTCCGTACGGACTGTACAGTCAACACCCCTTTTTTTGCCTGTTTGTTGAACAGAACGTGAATTCTCTCACTCCCGACATCCGTTTGAACCCAAACGAGTTGCGTTGGGTTCGTAATGACGAGCCCTACGCTCTCATTTGATTTGAAGTGATTCCAAACACTTTGAATTTTTGAGCAAAATTTGATCCCCTGGATCAGAAGGAGGGGTTTAAGGTGTCGGGCAATCACCTTCGTTAAAAGCTTATAGATTACATTGCAGAGAGAAATTGGCCTGAACTGTTTAGGGTGAGTAAATCGCTCTTCTTTTGGGATAAGGGTAAGGAAGGTTGCATTGAGTGCAGGGAGAGCCTAACCAAAAATTTGAGAGTCTTCAACGATTTCCCATACTTCCTCCCGAATCATGTGCCAATAGTAGTGAAACAAATCTGCTTTGAAGCTGTCGGGACTAGGAGCTTTTCCTTCCGGAGTGTCTTGAAGAGCCAGGTTTACTTCTTCAATCGTGATTGACCTAAAAAAGGAATTAGGTTCCTGATTTATGTTGACTGGAATGTGCTGAGTGATTTTTTCAATGGCTGGAGATTGGTCTCAATGGCTGGAGATAAGACACTAGTTTCTGCTCAAGGTCTTCATGAGTTTGGATCATTTGACCTTGCTCTGTGACAAGGTGTGAGATGCAGTTGATATGTCTATGCTGGATTTTCGATTTGTGGAAGAACTTGGTGTTTCATTACCCCTCTTGAAGCCATTGTATCTTGGATTTTTGCCTCCACAGGGTCTCCTCTTATGAATGCCGTTCATCCAAATTTTGTTTGATTAGTGCTTCCTGCTCTTTGAGTTGCTCTGTGAGGCTTTGATTCTTGATTTGGATCTGAAGTAGCCTCATTCGATCATTCAAATTCCTTTGGTCTTCGAAAATATTTCTAAAGTTTTGTTTGTTCCAAAGCTTGAGGCATTGTTTAAATTTTTTTAGTCTTTGCTGAAACCAATACATTTTGGAACCATGAGGGATGGTCGCTTCCTGCGACCAAATGGGGGCCATGGTTTGGAATTCCGAATGATTGATCCATAAACGCTCGAATCTGAAAGGCTTGCATCCTGGAGAGCCAGGGATATCCAACTAGAGTTGAATGGGCCAATGATTAGATTCGTAGGTGTCTAGGATACTAGCTTCCAACGAGAGTCCATCCATCAAGAGGGAGTATGAGATTAGGAAGTGGTCTAGATGGTACGTGACCTATTTGGACCCTGAACACTTGTTCGACCAGGTAAATAGGCCTTTTTTGGTTTCAAGGTCAATGAGACAAATCTTATCGACTAAGGATTGAAAGTGCCTGCTTTCCACCTCGAGTATACATATCCCTCCTCTTTTCTCTTCTAGGTTGCAGATCATATTGAAATCACCACCCAGTATCCATATATGATCGTTGGTGAGGGTGGGAAGCAAGTCCAAATTATGAATTAAGGTTAGCTTGTCCTTCTAAGTAGTGGGTCCATAAACATTTGTAATGAATCTTGGCCTATTGGAGCAACCATAGACAATAATGTTGCAACAACCAATATCACAAGAAGAAACACCATGCACAAGAGCATAAGAAGTATCCTGGGAAACCCTTCTCAACAAGGGAAGAAAATCCATCCAAATCATTTGATATATTCTTAAAGAGAAATACCTTCACCACCATGAAAGACCTAGCACACAAGAGGGTGCTTAAAACCCTAAAAATATAGCGCCCAAGAGGGGTGCGCCCTTTTTCCAAAGAAGTGTACTTGCTGAAATTTCCAAACACACAAGAAAGATATGATTCCACAATGGGGAATTTCCCTTTACTTATATTAGACTTGTCCTATGAACTGAAGTGTCTATTGGCTCAACAGGGCCAACCTCTCTAAGTCATATTATAATTATAATTATAATAATTGATATTATCCATATTAATTATCTTTTACATTTATTATTAATCACATTGAGGTAGGGACGACCTGTACCCTTTACATTAAAATTAGGGTTAATGCAAGTCTAACTCTTGAACAATATATAACAAAGGATCTGATACACCCACTAGTGCTCATCCACTAGGGGCACATCCATAGGGATGTCATATCTCTGGTTCACTGCATTACACAGAAGAACCAACTATTCACACGTTCCAAGTATGGTACTCAAGGCCACAAAGTTTTGTTTCCTACTGCATTAAGAAACAATGGAAATATTCACGATAGAACATTGGCCGAATGTGATTTTCCGGTTCAATGTACTTTCTACTCAATCTAAATCGACATATCCTGCACACTCAAGTTCACACTGGAGGCATATCTCAGGCCATATCTCACATATATCTCAATACATGTTTTGCTGTTGTCCAGTGAGCCTGTCTCGGTTGACTCATGAAATGACTAAGCACATTCACTGCATGGCATGAATTAAGTCTGGTGTTAACCAGATACAGCGGTGATCTAATCAATCGTGGATCAGTCTTGTCTGGATCATCATCAATCTTTTTCTTTAAATAATTTCACTGTATATTTTCCTTGACTCAGGAAAATCTCATCGGTCCTCTGTCATACTTATTGTCCCAAGAAGTAGTGCATCATACTCAAATTCTTCATCTCAAATTCAAAATTCAAGGATTACTTGTATCCAAAAACAAGGCTTTCTGAATGAGTCATCAGGATCAGGCTCTCATCACCAACACTATAGTGATATAGGTTTGGATCAACAACACTCTTGCTAAAATCCAAACGCATCAAGAATCTATCTCTCTGATATAGTTTCCAACTCATGGATGATAGTACAAATGAAAGTGTATCGGGTTCACTGGACCAAGTGTCTCATCATAGACAACTCCCTCTGTTTGTGAGAAACCTCTGGCTATAAATTTCGTTTTGTATTTCTCAACACTTCCATCAGTCGTATGCTTGATCTTATAGATCCACTTCGAAGTTACCATTGACTTCTCTTCTGGTTGCTGAATAATGTCTTATACATCATTCTTAAAGATATACTAGTATTCTTATATTATGGCATATTTCCATACTTGTTCTCATGTTGCTTCTCTAAGACCAAGAAGCTCAACATCAGTGAAGTGGCTCATGACTGAAGGATAGCTTGAAAATCTCTTTTTCTTTCTCGGGATGTGCCTTGAGAGACTTGCATGTTTCTCTGCCTCTTGTAGAGTGAGTCTAGGTAGGCCTTTTATGCCCTACTGCAATATCTCTGAACATATCAACTGGAGAAAATGGATCAACTGAAATAATGTGTGTCTCCATCTGAAATGTTGAAGGGGGAGAAGGTATTGTTTTACTGTCAATCTCCATCTGAGATTCTATGGGTCTTTGAAAGACTATCTCCTTTTCAAGGACAACGTTTCTGCTTGTCTCAATCTGTCTATGACCAGGGATGTTGATCTGGAATGTCTTTGAAGATTCAATGTATCCTTTCATTCTAAAGGATCTAGCTTGGACTTCTTCTCTTTGGGTACATGAAAATACACTGGGCACCCAAATGACCTGAAGTGTTCAATCTCAAGCTTCATTCCGGTGAAGACTTCTTCGGGAGCTATCTTTTTTTTTTTTTAAAGTCCGGTGAAGACTCTTGTTATGCACATATACTGTGTCATGCATGCTTCTTCCCATGGAATCCTAGAAAGATTCTGATCATGCATTGTAGCATTGGTTGTCTCAATGATGGTTCTATTCTTCCTCTTTCTCAAATAGTTTTGGCTCCCTCTGAGGGATAAGCATCTTATTTTCTTGTTAACCTATCTAGAACAAGAAAACAAAAAAAACCAACACAAGAATATCTCCTAAAGGAGAATAATGAGTACATCTCTAGAATCAAAACAATTTAAAGAAAGTTGTCACACCTACTACACCTACTTGTAATGTAGCAAACTTTTAGAAATATAGGTTAGAGGAATGACAATTACAACAATCAAACCCGGAGTCTTCACTTCAAGTGTTTTTTCCTCTGAATGCACTGAGATCCTTCTGAATCCACGACTTCAACAAAAGGTTCCTTCGTCCTGCAATTACCCTCATGACAATGATACAAATAATATATACAAGTGCATACTTGAGGATGCTGATATGATTTTCTCCAATGGCTCTTGGCTGATCTCTATCCTCTGAGATCTTTATGATGAATATATTCACGGTGTCATCTTTGTTATTTTGAAGCTGGCCTTTCAATGTAAGGGCTTGAGTAAGTGATTTGCTTCCTTGTCCCGACGTCATCTTTCTTCCATTCATTGATAGCTGTCTCTGGTAAACCCTTTTGAATTACCCACAATTATTCTTCCTCTGAAGTCTTGTCTTCCAAGAACTTTAAGTTTCTTGATCCATCAAGCTTATCTTCCATCATAGTTTTTGTTCATCATAATTTTAAATTCTTCACAAACCTTTGTCAACTAGGCTAGAAAACCTAACGGCTAGGCCATGCTAGCACTTTTAGGTTTTATTGGATTTATGACTGCCAACAATAAGCCTTTGAAAGATAGGAGAACACCGGTGAGATGAAGAGCTCCTTCAATGAGTTTGCAAAAACCCTAATCCTGAAATTCCTGCAGAAATTAGCGAAACCCTAGGGCCAAAAAATTCAAAATGCTCAGAATGTCACCCTGAGAGTCCCTGGAGATGCACTGGAGGAGGCTGTACTCTCCTATGCCAAAATTATCCCCAACGTTCAAGTGTTCAAGGGATGAAACACCTCATAAAGGAAGGCCGTACAAATTTTCTTGAAACCTTAGGAGGGCCGTACGGTTATATAGAAAAGAGAGGAGACTGGTAGATGCTTGTGCAATGGGTTCTTCAAGACCTATGCTCTGAAACCATGTTGATTTATCAATAAGATAGGTTAAGCATGAATTTCATTCCATTTTTTCATTTAACTTAACCATAGACAATAATGTTGCAACAACCAAGATCACAAGAAGAAACACCATGCACAAGAACACAAGAAGTATCATGGGAAACCCTTCTCAACAAGGGAAGAAAACCCATCCAAATCCTTTGCTATATTCTTCAAGAAGAAGACCTTCACCACTAAGAAAGACCTAACACACAAGAGGGTACTTCAAACCCTAAAAATCTAGCGCCCAAGAGAGGTGCACCCTTTTCCCAAAGAAGTGTACTTGCTGAAAGTTCCAAACACACAAGAAATATATGATTCCACAATGAGGAATTTCCCTTTACTTATATTAGACTTGTCCTATCAACTGAAGTGTCTACTGGCTCAACAGGGCCGACCTCTCTAAGTCATATTATAATTATAATTATAATAATTATTATTACAATTAATATTATCTAGATTAATTATCTTTTACATTTATTATTAATCACATTAAGGTAGGGCCGACCTGTACCCTTTACATTACAATTAGGGTTACAGGAAGGTCTGACTCTTGAACAATATATAACAAAGGATCCAGTACACCCACTAGTACTCATCCACTAGGGGCACATCCATAGGGATGTCATATCTCTAGTTCACTGCATTACACAGAAGAACCAGATCTTCACACATTCACCTGTTCTCGTCCACAGGCATGCCCACTCTATAGATCTTCTTTCTCACTGCCTCTCACAGGAGAATCATCTGGAGTCTTCTCACCAACTCTGTTGCTCAGAGGAGGATAATACATCATCTTCATTTCTGTTCACATGATGATGCACCCAACACTTTGGGATTTTACACGCTCACCTTGTGCTCAACCACATGCACACCTAACTCAACAGATCGCCTTTCCCACTGAATAATCATCTGGAGTTCTTCTCAATTCTCTAAATGGAGGAGGTCATCTCTATGTTCCTAGCTTTGTCTCAGGCAGGAGCCACGTACCCTTCTTAGGGGATTTCTCTCAGGTTTGTAAGCTGAGAGAAAGACTCACATAACTGTAATGATCCACACCTCACAGGTTTGTAAGCTGAGAGAAAGACTCACATAGCTGCAATGATCCACACCTCACAGGTTTGTAAGCTGGATAATGTCTCACATAGATGCAATCATCAACATGAACTTCTCCATTCAGAAACGTAGAAAGAGGCCGTCTAAGTTGAATAAAAATGGTCCCCGATCAAAGATGCGGTTTCTATCTTCTAGGTTGTGAAAGATGATGGTAAAAAAACCCTTGGAGCCTAACTATAGGTCATAATGTCCTTTGGGTTTCCACCACTGGTGTATCCATTTGATGAGCTCGTGTTCAGAAGGCCATAGGCCTAAGAATTTTCCTACCAGAGAATAATCCCTCATGTATTGTTTTTGTTCTTCGATTCTGGGCGTGCTGATCACATATTTCGGTGCTAGTCGTGCTTGAGGGATGCATTTCCCGGGTTCCCAAGGACGCACCACCTTTGCTTGAACTAGTCCTGTATCAATCTCAATTTCTTTTCCTTTAGCTGCGCCTTCGAAGAAAAAATGAGAGCGAAGGTCAGGGGTTGGTTCAAAAGATGGCCGATGGAAGCCATTGCTTGAGTTTTCCTGTGCCACGACTTGGCTGTATGCAGTGCCTCGCGACCATCCTTCAGTCAGAATCACAATTTTCCCCACCCGGGGTGACTGAGTGCAACAAAGAGCCAAGCAAAAACCCTAGTTCTTGGCCATTCTTACGACAATTTTTTTCTTCCCATAATGGAATTTGATCCACAATAGTTCATATAGATGCAATACATTCATATGATTAGATGATTCCTTCAATGTTTCTACATAATAACAAGTTGTTGGTCATGGAGAGTGGTGTTGAACATCTTCATTCACTTTGTAGATGTGTCGAATACATCTTTTGTAATACTTTTGTAGTTTCTTTTGTCATATTAGGCCTATAGTATTTCTGGTTTCTGATGTATGATGAGTTGATTACTAAATATATGATTTTGGATATGAGGAATATTGTAAGAATATTCCTTCAACATTGCCAACAAAATTCCAAGTAGAGAATTGACTTGATTTTTTTGTGTATGTGAAAAGTTGTGGTCCTTTTCTAACTTCATTTATCTTAGTATGAAATATGTAAGAAAATATTGAAAGTTGGAAACTAGTCTAGGTACGTTTTTCTATTGACTAAAGTGTTTGGACCAACTAAAATTTATAAAATCAAGGATATATTATGCAGTTTATCCAAAAATTATTTTAGCTTCCTGCTGCATGAAATTTTCGATGGTTTATCACCTGTTATCATGTTCAAAATGGAAAATCTTATCATCTAATTTTCAATTTCATATCCAAGTTAGTAACATATCATGTTAACAAAATCCCTAACGAGTTTTCTCCATTAACTACTACTTCCACTTGCTCTAGATTGATGGAAATTAGAAATTAGACTGATACCATTAGAATTAGTTATAGGAACCTAGTAATTCAAAGGCGATCGAGATGTGGCTTTTGTTGGTCCATCCCTATTGTTGTTTGGTGCTCCTTCAATAGTCTAGGAGTATCTTCTTCTTCTTCTTCAAAGAGGTGACATCATATTAGTGAGTACATTGCCTATGTCGATATTCCCAAGTTCTTCTAATTCAGGCTATGTATTTGCAGGTAGAGACAAAGCAACCTCAACCCTGACGTAGAGAGTCCCACTCATTGATGCATCCCTCGTGATTGCAGGATGGGTGCAAATCAACTATCTCCTTACACACTGATTGAAAAATGAGTAGAGTAATATAAGGTTTTGGTGAATTCAATAAACAACAACAAAGGAGCAACACACTAGCCAAATACTCAAAGCAAATTTTGCATGCGACTCAACATATGCTACTAGACAAGAGTTTTGCATGGGTCTTAGCCTCCGCTGCTGGACACGTAACAAGGGGATATGCCATAAATAGGTGATAAAAATGTGGTAAGCAAAAACATTTAATGTTTGTGATTAATGCTAACCTCAAGTTTAGAATTAATCTACCTCATCGTAATGCAATGTAAATACATCATCAATTTCCTAAGTTTTAAATGAAACATTTCGCACAAATTGTCCCTTGCCTCAATATGAGACCAAAAAAGACCTCAAAGTTTCTTATTGGATAAACAAAAGTGTTGTAAATATTTGATATGATTATAACACGTGTTCAATGGAACACGGGGCTAAAACTTTGGGTTAAACCCCTTTATTTTCATTTCGAAGTATTTAAAAAACAACAAGTCGTTCACAATATTTCTTGCTGCCTTCAGGGATGGACTAATAAGATCCCTTATGATGATAACCAAAATGAAAAAGTCTATTAAATTATGATGTTTTTAATAGGTGTTCAATGCATTAGTGAATGCAAGATAAGTTGCATTTGGCTAGGATAAAATGTGAATAGATAGGAGGATAATACAACCTGCAAGCATAATAGAAATTGACTAAGTACAATTTCACTCATAGAAACCTCTCTTTCTTTTTTATTTTCCTTTTTAACTCATAGAGACCTACATTCACATGTCTTGAAATCCGCTTACTTGAAAATATTTTATAGTAACTCCAATGCCAAAGCTTCAAATTTGAGATAATGCAAACACTCGATCCATGAATTGCCACTTCCCCAATTTGTAGGTGAAGTGGAAGCTTCATGATATTTTTCTCCTAGTTTCGGGGATGTGTTTTCAGAGGTATCATACTAGGATTTCTTCCAAACGGTAGAAGCAAAAGTAGATCAACAATAATAACTAATATAAAATTTAGAGACAATGAGGATTTGTCTTAATGAGAGAGCAATCCAACAATTTATGTTTATGAAAAGTGAAACTTGGAGCATACATTCTCAATTTTTTTTGTCTTACAAAAAATATTTCCCTATCGGAGATAAATTAGAATAGGTTAGGGGTAGCAGGCATGGGGAGATCCTCATTGATCCAAGAGGAAAAACAAAACTTTCCTATGCATGGGGACTAGGAATATCATCTAATAACCAAGTTGAAGCGTATGCCTTCCTTCAAGGATCACATATGACATTGGAATATTAAATTCATTCCCTTATAGTGGTGGGAGACTTAAGCATAATCATTTAGGTGATGAATAAGAAATCCCTTCTGATTGACTATAAGCTTACTTCCATATTGGCTCGAGCCCAACATGAGGTAACTAGATTTCAAAAAATATCCTTCTACTAGGTCTGGAAGGAAAATAATCATTAGGATGACTCTATTGCAAACAATATCATTACTTAAGAATGGTGAGCTTGGGGATAATGGCTCATTAATCTCCCAAATCACATCGTAATCAATTCACATGCACTCAATGGTAAGTGCCAGCATTTTAGTAAGCCACATGTCAATCACATGCCAATCCCATTACCAAAGCAAGGTATTAAACACGACGAGACTCGAGCTCCCCTTTCACATACTCAAGCTTGAGGTTATCTGGGAATTTGAAGGTTGGGTTGGTTTATATCCTAGGCAAGGTGAGATTATGGAGAGTTCTTGTGCCAGGTGCTAAAAATTCCATGGGAAGCCTCCTAAGCCAATCTTTGCCTAAACAGGTCAGCTACGGTATTCAGGTTGGTTTCACTCTATACTCTAGTGAAGTTGAAGTGTGGTGGTTCTTTTGTAAGGTTGTTTGTTATGAGTGTTTCTAGTGCAATGGAGCCTCAATTCTTGCAAACTTTGTGTGCACGAGGTTTTGGTTTTCTTGGTCTGGTTCACCTTGGATTGATTAGAGAGATATTTTAAATTGGGAAGACTATCTCTTTGGATATGTTTTTACTCTGTTTATAATTCCTAAGTACTTCTCTTGAAAATTAGAAGTTGCTTTCTAGTTCAGGTGTCAGGGTTTTTGTTCTTTTTTCTTGAGTTCTTTGTTGATTCTTTAAAGGAGGTCCTGGATTTGGCTCTGTGGGTCTATTGGCTTGTTAGGTCCTCGTCTTCCATTTTGGATTGGCTCTCTATAGTTTTATTTGTTGAATTTAAAGTAGATGCAAGAGCCATTCTCCGTGAGGATGGCAGAGACCCTAGCCGAGATCTAGGGCCCCCAGTGCACTCCTGGGGTACTTGGTCTGGGACCAAATAGTCAGTGCCATGGCAAAAGACCCTTGTAAGGGCCCCCGGTAGATGACTGGGGTTCTTGGTCTGGGATCGAGCAGTAAAGACCCTTGAGAGGGCCCCCAGTATATGACTGGGGTTCTTGGTCTGGGACCAAGCAATTAAAATCCCTAGATATGTCTAGGGCCCTTGGAGATGTTCCAGGGTACCCATGCGTGGGGCATGGGTTGATCCTTGGTCTTGTACCTTGGTGGATAAGACCCCATAAATGTTCTGGGGCCACCTGGTCTTTGATCAGGTGTTTGTTGGTATATGTCCTTCTTTGAAGGCGGACATGATCACATGAGGGATGTATCCCATATGCAATGATGATAAAATTAAAAAGGTCACTTTGAGAAAGAATGGACAAGTATTGCCGCCAAGTCACCCTTCCTAAACCCCCCCTTCACCTTGGCTTATGTTTATTTGGGGTTTTGTTTTGCTTTAGGGGTTAATGAGAAAATATAAATTAAATGTTTTAATTATAACATGTTTAATTGTTATTTTAATTAATATTTTTATTACCTTAACCTAGCCTAAAAAGTATAAATAGAGAACCTACCTCTATCTTTATTACACATTCATTTTGTTCTCTTCTAAAGTGGACGGATATCCTATTTGAAGCTATGACCCCTTTGTAACAGTTGCTGAGGTTTCCTGTGGTGATTCGGCCCCTCTGTAACCTTCTATTTCAGCCTAGGTTTTGGCCCCCAGAATTATTGCCATCTACTTCTATTTTTGAGGATGATCCAAGGGTTATAGCAGATCTGCCTCATGGCGTGGTTACCTGTGACTGAAGCTACCATCACCTCTTTCTAGCATAGATCTGAACCTTGCTTTGTGCCATGGTCTCTCTCTAGTGTAGATCTGGTCCTACAGTGGGCCGTGGCTTCTCTAACACAGGGATGACCCCTGCTGTGACCTCTTAAGTTCAGAACTGTCCCTCCTCATTGAGCCGCGGCCCCTCTAAGTTACCCATAACCTCTGTTCTGTGTGAGGGTTTGGGTCCTTGGATTTTTATGTGTGTGTGAGGGTTTAAGCACAAAACTTGTGTGTGGTGTCTATGTGTCTTTCTCCTCCCGGTGGCAAGAAATTCCAATCATCTCTTGGCAAGAGATCTGACCTATATGGTAGATCTATGATCCATAATTTTTTTTGAGCATACTTACAAGTGGTTTTACATCTCCTGTGTGTGGCATGGACTCCTACAAAGGTAAGACTACAAGGTAGGTGACTTGTTCAATTTACTATGGTTTAAGTTGTTATATATCATGATCTAGATATGTTTAATCTTGTTTAGATCTGATC